>AWUE01013926.1:0-46965 GCA_001974825.2 Corchorus olitorius | reverse complement strand
GGGGGGGGGGCTGATCGGTCATGACGGTGACAAAATGGTTGGGCGGTGAAAGGCAGTGACGGCGCTGGCTATAGGGAGAAGAGGGAGAGAGAGAGAGAATCAATTAAAGGTAGGAAGTGAGGAAGAAGAAAAAAAGAAGAGGGTATTTGTTTTTTTAAAAAAAAATGGTTTTTCTTTTTCCTTTTAAAAAAACATTAATATTTTTCTTATTTTTTAAATTACACGTGTTTGCTAACGTGTCATTACTTTTGTCAAACCTCGACCCGGACGCCGAGCACGGACAACCGATGTGTTACCTCAAAACATGTGTCGGCCGGTCACGCACACCAAGGCTCCACGAAGCGTCAATACCAGAATAAAAACAACGAAAACATAGTAAAGGTTTTAAAAACAAAAGTTTTCAAACCAGAGTAAAAGCGGTAGCGTCGAAAACCAAAATAATAAAAGTATAACAATAAACGAAAACCAAGTCAAATTCATATAATGAGTTTGTAAACAAGAAACAAGGCACAAGGGTGACAATAAAGAGAGATAATGTCAGTGGGACCCGTCATGTAGTAAAAAATACCTCTAAGAGCAGTGAAAACAGCCTACGCCACCGACTCGACCGTCCACGAATGCGATGAGTCCTAGCTACCCTGAAAGCACAACAAGAATTTGAGGAGTGAGTACACGAATGTATCCAGTGAGTGAGCCACCCTTAAAAGAGAATCAGAAGAGGGTGGGGTGCACTCACAACCAAAACATATAGGAAAACCATCAATTATAGAAACAAGGTCACCAATTAAAACAAATAAATAAAATCATTTATCATTTCATAAAACCTGGGTTGCTAATAAAAGCTATCTAGAGTGACATTGGCCTGAGTCAACCTCCAGAACCGTCAGGGCATTTTTATTATCATCACCCTTAACAAATAATCAGCAAAAATGTCATTTTTCTTATTTTTCCAACAATGAGCCCGTTCCCCTGACATTGGCCTGGGTCCTGCACTGCATGGTGGCCGCATCACACCTAGTTTAGCTCCCCCATGCACACGCCGAACTGGTACACAAATATGGCGTGTCGGGCCTGGAGCGACGAACCATGTCGATCCAAACTTAACTCATGGTCCGCCAATCAAATCTAACTACTAGCTAGTAAACCACCAAAATCAGCCATGCGACTCCCTGGACTGCGTCTACTCCACGTGTCCCGTATGCTTACCAACAGTTCAAAACCATTTTCGAATATAGCTCATGCACCCAAAACAATTTATTAAAAACCATTTATTAAACAATTTAATAAAATAGTAATAAAATAGTTTCTCAACGGGTTCTCGTTGAGGACAGCCTACTCATAGTTCAGGGGACTCGTATATCCCCAAAGTCAATCCACTGTGAGCCTAGCCGATGTCTCGATCAGCGCCTCAGCCGTCTGATTGAGAAGCACGTGCAACACAAGAAAATCTTCAAAACCAGTATCATAATCAAAGTCATAAATTAAAGCATTAAACCAAAATAACAAACCAAAACAGTCAGATAAAATATGATAAAATCACAATAACACATATCCCAGACCCACGGTCTATGTCGAGGAGTTTAACGTATGTCATACAATGTTTCAGGACGAGTTTCAGAGTCGGAACACACTTTCTAAAGCTCATTTGATCATTTTTGGCCTTTAAAGGCAAAACTGTAATTTAGCCGGGGGCAAAACTGTAAACGATGATCCTGTAATCTTATGTGTTCCATTAGCGTGTTTAGATAAACCAAATCCTTGTCTAAGTGCAAAGTTGTAATTTTACACATTCGAGGGTAAAATGGTCATTTACACATTTTGTAGTTACCACAGTATACATATGAATCCATTGATGTGAGTGATATAAATGAAATCTCTCATTTCCACCCTTAGGAGTACTTTGGTAAATTAGATTACTAAAGGGCATAATGGTAATATTGATAGGTCGAGGGTAGCATAGTAATTTTACCCAAAAAGGGTCTCTACGGTAGGTTTCCAACCCTGAATATGTGATCTTAAAGTTTAGTTATTTATATCGCGTTCTTAGGGCCAAAATAGTAAATTTGCCTATCAAGGGAATTTCTGTAATTTCACTCTCTTACAGTACAATGACATTCTTTACATGTTATAGTTGTGTCGCAACGTGCGGGTCCGGGAGGGTCCGAATCCTACCGTTTAAACGACTTAAGGGAGAAAACGAAGCCTGGCCTAAAGGAGTCGCCACTAATCTCTTTTTGCCTAGGTGTGATTAGTCACCTACTGATTATTAGACCAAATGTATCACGGGCTTGGCGACAGACACACTAAGTCTAATACTACGGTCTACGAACCAAAACCTAGGTCCGGGAGTCGGTTACGTGTGGGGAAGGATTAGCGTCCCCACAACGCCCGTCAATATGACGGTACTGAAAGTCTAACACTAATCTGAAGGAAATCATAAATTGGTTGCTTTTAATCCTAAATGCTTAATCTTAATCTTTTGGTATTTTCTTAAGTCTTAAAACCTTTTATTTCCTAAAGCGTGAAAACATGACAAAGCTCGCCCTTTGACCGAAAGGGCATTTTGTGAAAGTAGATTAAACTGAAATGCGAAAATGATGAAACTGACCTTTTCACCGAAATGGTAATTTTGGAAATAGAAAACACTAAACTTGAATGCAAAAAGACGAAAATGACCCTTCGACCGAAAGGGTATTTTTGGAGATAGAAAACACTAAACTTAAATGCAAAAAGACGAAAATGACCCTTCGACCGAAAGGGTATTTTTTGGAGATAGAAAACACTAAACTTAGGTGCAAAAAGATGAAAATGACCCTTCGACCGAAAGGGTATTTTGGAAATAGAAAATACTAAGTTTAAATGCAAAAGACGAAAATGACCCTTCGACCGAAAGGGTATTTTTGGAAATAGAAAATACTAAGTTTAAATGCAAAAGACGAAAATGACCCTTCGACCGAAAGGGTATTTTTGGAAATAGAAAATACTAAGTTTAGAAAATAGAAAATAGAGTTTTACTTAAATGTAAAAAGACGAAAATGACCCTTCGACCGAAAGGGTATTTTTGGAAATAGAAAATAGAGCTTTATTTTTCATCATTTTTATCTTTTCTTATTTTTTTGAATTTTCTGAGTTTTTCTTTTATTAATCAACTGAACCATACTTAAATTAATTTCAAATTAAAGTGGATCCTCTAGACATAATGCAAATGATGCATGGACCGTCAAGTTATTAAGAGAGCAAAACATTTAACCGGGGCCACTCTATAAACCCGCTAACCCGGTCTCCGGGGCGGTTTATAGAATGATCCCGACCTAGGAAATCCCATAGAGGGGTATACCATCTTCGGGGTAAATGTTCAATCCCTTTATCATTAAACTCAAATGACATTTGATAAGGTGCAGGATGATTAACCATTTCGTAAAAAGGACGTTTAATCGGGGCCAACTCATAAATCCACTAACCCGGTCTCCGGGGTGATTTACAAGGCGATCTCGACCTAGGAAATCCCATAGAGGGGTATTCTATCTTCGGAATAAACGACCATCTTACGAAATGGTTAAGTACGGGTAATCGTGATGCATGCTTAGCAGATGATTTTTCTCTAGTCCATTATCGAAAGTACATAATTAAAAGGAAAGTCTTAAATTTAGTCTCAAGATGGAGAAAGAAAAAAAATAAAAAAATAAAAACAAGACCAAATTTAGAACTAAAAGTTAAAGCCCACCCCAAAAAAATCTAAAACTCAATCAAATTAAATCTTGAAGCCCACCCATCCTAAGGCCCAAATATGTGCATGACAAAAGCCCAATACAATCAACAACAAAGAAAAATAACGCCCAAATAATAAAAGTAAGACAACACCCCACTCATGTATATTAGAGAGGCCCAATAAAAGCCCAACAGAAAAAGAGTACAAGCCTACTTCACAAAACAAAATAGGCCTATATGAGTAAACAAGACCTAACAAAGATTTTAAAAAACCCAAAGTTAAGGAAGCGCAAAGTAAAAACTAAGACCTAAACATCAACATAGCCCAATATCCTCTAGAAAAGTCCACCAAAGACCCAACTATGAATCTACCTCAATTTCCCATCAAAATTTCTAATTATTAAAAGTTAATTGAGAAAAATCTCATTAGTTTCCCTTACCAACTTGGCTATTCAACAGGGCTTCTTTTCCTTCAACTATTTTTTTTTGTTACAATTTCCTTCAACTATTAACAATCCTAGTGTGGATTATTAATATTTGGCTCTAAACTATTCTAAAACTAATTTACCCAAATTATTCTATCCTTTATTTCCTATACTAATGGCCAAATCCTAAGCTCTAACATTTTCTAAGTTGATGATCCGATTTCATTATCAAAGTTGTTAACTTGGACTTGACTTCTTCTACCTAGAGAATCAATTTTAGTACCGAAATTGCAAGATACCATCTTTCCTATCTAAATACTCCCTTTTTGTTATCCAAACTCTCCAAAGTTTAAGCTTTTGGCCAAAGTACTCATCTTTATTCTAAAATTCCATTAAGTTTTATTTTTGACCTAAAGACCCTATTTTGATTATTCTCATACCTAAAGATTTAGGCTTTCTCAACATCTTGATCCTTATTAGTTCAAGATTGACACTTTCAAGTCTCTACTTACCACGATTCAAGCCAAATATACCATCTTTATTATATATATGTATCAAGAGTTGATTTTTTTTAATCAAGATTTGATCTTTTTGAGCTAAAACTTTAAAACCCAATTGCAAGGACTAAAATGAGGTAACATGTTACATGCCCACTAATTTAGTAATTTTCCCAAGATTTTTATAAGTAAAAATGAACCATAAATCACAAAGTCAAACACGCTGCATAATCTAAGGCTGATAAAAGGAAATAAATAAAAAAATGAATGCTTTTAAACAAAAGAAACCAAACCTATGCTTTGTTGTATCCCTTCAGATCGTCTTCTCCCCTTCACTCAAAGCTTTCTCTTTTACTTCAACCAAATCTACAGACCACCGCAACCTTCAACTATGTACCCCCCTCCGACAATGAAATCCCACTCACGTAACAGCAAAACTCCTTTCCCCTCCCAAAACGAAAACTTTCAGAAAACAGGAAGCGAAGGAAACGATGCTTTGTTCAAAAATAAGAAAAAGGGAGAAGAAGTCAGAGAGCTCAAAGCTCCGCGATCTAGATGGAATCTAGACCAGGCAAGTCTCTAATGGCTTTTTCCTGTAATTTCTTCTATAATTTTAAAAAAATAAAACCGAAAATTTAAGAGTAGAAATCTTCCAAAGTAAAACCCAAAAACCCTTTCTTTTTTCTAAAACACCTTGAACAGAAACCCTTTAATCTTCAAAAAAAATCCTCCTCCCCTCTGTTGATAGTGGCGTTTATATAGCTCCTCCATCTAAAACTCCCACCGTAGATTAGGTTTCCATCCCACGGTCCTCCAATTTCTGTTTTTTTTTTTGTATTGGGTTTTTATTAATTCTTCTTGTCTCCATATGCAGGTAAGCATTGTACGATGGAACCGTGTAAAGGAACACACGGTTTTTACCTTTTTTGTCTTGTTCTGACTTGCCTCAGCATAGCTTTCTCTCACGTGCCTCCTCTTTTAGTGCCTGCATTGCTGAGTTGGCAATTTTGTGGCTTGCCTGGAGCCAATCACGAGCTGCCAATAGGTATAGGTTCTCCTCTCTGACTTTTCCTTGGTTTACCTGCTTTATTTTGTTTGTTTGATGGTTGTAAATGCATGTATTTTAACTTAAAAATGCAACTATACTGCTAAATTAAATGACAAGGATGCCTTGATGACTGGGATTTGTTGCTGTAATGCAGGTGTTTAATAATGCTGGAAATTTGATTAGATGCTAAGAATGAATGAATGCAATGCAATGCATGCTGTTTTGTTTATTGAAAAATGCTGCTAAACGGTGATGAAAAATGGTAATCCTAATGCTTAAATGTTTAGTTTTTTGGGTAGTGTGTATATGAGCTATAATGAACTGATGTGATTCTACCAATGCCAAATGTAAGTGTTTAGTAATGCCTGCTTATTTGATGGAGACTGTGTAAGTAATGAGCACTTGACATATGATCGTATGAACAATAGAGATGCATGTTGCTTTGAGTTGAATTGATGCACCTACACGTACTTTGCTGCCTTTGTGTGCTGAAATGTACCAAAACGTATGCTTATGAAATGTGCATGTCCTACTGTATTTTAAAATGCCTAACCATAAAAGTGTAATGCTATGTGACCCAACTACTAGTCATGATATGCTAAAATGCTAAAATGCCACGTGACTAACAAAATGCTATGTGACTATGAAATGCTGTAATATATTCTGTTTTTGACATTTTGGAATGCTTTGAAAGAAGAGAAAAAAAAATGCATGCTTGTATATATGCCTGTGATGCTGCTTAAACCATGTATGCTAAGTGATATGGTGCCAATGCTTTTGATTGAAAATGCAATATGGCTTGTCCTCTAGAATGCAAACTGCTATGGTGAAACAAAAATTTAAAGATGATTCGTGCTGCAATCTCATGAACTAAAGATGAACACCAAATGTAAGAATGTTCTTCGTTAGCCGAGTACGCATGCCACAGAGTAGTGTTTCTTTGCTTTTTCTGAAATGTAAAATGCATGTATGCCATGTGCTAAAACAATATGCTAGATGATAGAACTAAAATGCAAAGGCCTAATGGAATGGAAATGTTTGCTACGAATAGCTTATGCAATGATGGTTCCTAGGTAACTCAATGCATACTCTGTTTATTTTTGGTGTTTCCCTCTTGGGTGCAATCTGATGATGCATGTTGAAATGAAAAACTCTGGAAGCATGGCTGTCTTGGACTCTCTCTCTTGACTTGATGACTTTCCTCTGAAATGCCCTTTTTGTGTTTGTTTTTGGTGAATGCTAGATGACAGTGTCACCATTTCCTAACTTATCTTTTCTATCTGTTGTGCTTATGTATTGGGTTGAAAATGCATGCTGCCTCGTTAATCCTGTTGCATTACCATTTACTTTAATTGTGAGCAATGATGATGTTGGGTGTCATGGTGTTTGGAACTTGATGAAGTGCTGTGACTGCCTTATTCATTTGTGCCCCCACCGATTTGGGCTTGCGGAAAGAAGACTAACAGACTTGCGGCATTGGCGGGTAGGATCAGACTTTTTACTTTTCGTTGTATTTGCAACCTAGATGTTTTACCTACTGTTGTTGCTCTCAATTTGCTCTGCAGCTTTAAAGACAAAATTAAGACAAGGCAGTTGGAGGAGAAGCCAGGAAAAAAAAAATGTCTTTGTACTTTTTATTTTTAATTTTGTAGTTTTCTGAATTTGAAGCTCGAAACTTACAACCTGTAAATGCAAAATGTAAAGCTACCCCTTTTGTATTTTGCAATGGGCCAATGTAATTTGTGTAACAGTGTGATTTGAACAGACAATTGAAAATAACTCTTTTCCTTTTTGGTAATTTCGGGTTTTATAGAAATGGGTTTCTTTGCAAATTGGGCTTTGATTTCCACAAAGGTAAAAGGTGGCTAAAAGCATAGGCCATTCAAGAGAATTCTAGCTAATGGACCTATATGGGCATGGGCTTACGTGCCAATTCTAGTTGGATGCAAACTCTAATTATGCAATATGGAGATGGTCCAATTAAATCACCCACATTAGGCTTTCCAACATGGCTAGAATGACAATGTCATATTACTAATTGGAATATGCAAAATGCAACCTCTACTAAAATGGAATATGCTAAATGCAACTTATATAAAAAGTACTTTTTTGCTTTTTCTTACAAATGACAACTAATGTTAATTAAATAGAGGATTACTAAATAAGCCAATTTATCAAAATGCTAACTATGAACTAGTAAATGACCAGAATGCCCCCCAATGCAAAAAAGGAAATATTTACCCTAAATGCGAAAGTGGAAATAGAATAACCTATATTAAAGGATACAATGCCAAAATTGGGTGTCTACAAGTTGTTGACTCTAGTCATCAGATTCGAAAATCTCAGCCCAACAGAATAGATTAGTGCACTTTTTCTACTTAAAGGCAAAATGGTCATTTCACTTCTAGGGGTAAAGTAGTCTTTCTACCGCTTATGCATAATTCCAATACTTTATCTGTTTCGTTCCACAATTTAAATATGACCGATTTCGAAATCATGGCTTAATAGGATAAATTAGTACACTTTTACTAACAAAGGGTAATATGGTAATTTAACCACTACAAGGGTGAAACAGACATTTTATGATCCTACCAATATTACGGAGTAAATACGATAATCGTTTAGAGCTATTAACGCAACCGATGTCGTCGAATTCGTTAAATTCCTCTTCACAGGGTAATTTCGTGATTTAATATCTTAAGGGCGATTTGGTAATTTTACCCATCTAAGGGTAATATAGTAATTTTTCTTTTCTAATTATTAAATTCAATCTATTACTTTCTCAAATTAAGGTATTTTCTTTCTATTCTCTTTTCTTTTATTTCTTTTCCTTTTCTTTATCTTTTTCTTTTACTATTATTATTTTTTTCCTTTTTGGGCCAAGCCCACTTTATTCTTTATTTATTTTTTTTAAAAAAAAAAATTGGGCTTGGGGCCCAAGCTTGGCACTGGCCCGCGCGCCAGGCCTTGACGCTTGTGCCGCGCTTGGCCGACCCAAGTGGCCTTTTCCTTCATTTCTTCTTCTTCCGATTGCCGGAAAAACTCACCGGAATCTATAATTTCCAGATTCCGGCGAAGCCAAAACAATAAACAAATTTAATTTTCCAAGTCAATTTCACACTACTAACACCAATTTCTCACCATAAATCTTAAAAACAACTTCCTAACTAACACCAAGCATAAACTAAAATAACATTTAAACACCACAATCCAACTCCATTATCAAAATCAAATCATTATTTCTAAATGAACTTACCCAAAAATTAAATCCCATGCTTTAATTGCTCTTCTCTCCTCACTTCCAAGTTCCAAAACTTCTCAAATGTTGAAATTTAAACCTCAAACATACCCATAACAACCATGAATTAAAACCCATTCACAAAATCCATAAGAATACATATTATTAGTGCATAATTTTCCTTTTAAACTTACCTCTCTCCTTGAACCCAAATTTCCCTTCAACCATCCATGGAACTTGACTTTATGACCATGAAATTAGAAGATTTGATGAGAACTTTTATATGCCTTGGTTGCATGCTTATTTCACCATCAATTTCATGGAGCTTTGGAGAGAGAGAGAGAGCTTGTAGAGAGAGAAAGTGGAGATGAGAGTGACGGGAAGAAGAAGAGAAAAGGGAGGTGGTTTTGTTATAATAAGCAAATTGGCAAAATTGCCAAATGGTCCCCTACTCTCTACATGTTTTTTTGAAATTGAGTCCCATAACTCTTACTTTTAATCAATTAAGCCCCAACTTGGCAATTTCTAATAAATCTAATAAAAGAAAATAAGCTTGGCATTACAATTCTACCATCCTTATAGAAAATTTCGTCCGCGAAATTTAAACAATGTCATTATTCAATCATCAAATAGATACGAACATTGCCTTCTTATCTTAGATCTCTCTCTTGTCTCCATGCTTTCTTCAAATGATCTTCACAAGAAACTTTGCATGATTCCATGAGCCTCCATTCGCTAGTATACGGTTGATCCAATTTAAATGTCAATTGACTTATCGTAACCGATATCATTTCTTTCTTTTTTTTTTGCAAATGTAGAGATTCTTGTCCAATATTAATCAAGCTTCGACTTCAATTGAACCTGGTTCTTACATTTCATTAATAAATATTTAGAAACTATAGTTACAACTACAAATTTTCATATCCTTTCATCCAAATATCGATACATACCTACTTGTTGTCTTATGTTACTTTAACGTTTCATATGACCTTTACTCCCTTAATGCACTCATCAATAAATTTAGCTTTAGACGTTTTCTTCCATGTACTTCATACTACTTCAATGAAATCTTAACTCGTTTACCTTTAATGCTTTCAATAGGATTCAACCCAATACAAATTCATTAATATTTATTACCATCAACCTCCAATAAAGTAAACTTTCGGTTCTACTTCCTTGAAAAGTCATATCACATACTTACAAGGTATCTATAATAATTCAGAGAGTCATTTTAGTATATTGATTCCATTCAAGGTGGGATAGAGTACTCACTTCAACTTCCTTCCCAAATAATAACCTTAGTTTAAAATTGAAATATGATTAAGAATTATCAGTTTGACTTTTTAGTCACGTCATATACAAGTTTCTTTATGTTCGCCCTCTGATGAACCAACTCCTCATATCCAAGAGCAATCATATTTGTTTCAACTTCTAGTACTCCGTTTTCACTTGTTGGCATACGAGATTGTCGTAACATACCTTGTGTTGTCTCGTTCCAAGCCAAACTACCAATCACTTTCTTCAATTCATCGATTAATTCCATTTTACTTACAATCATTAATACTTCAAATCTTATTGCAAAGCTTCCCGTCAAATTTTCGGATTTTAATACAAGTCTGAATTCACACTTGGCCAACAAACTCCTACTATATTACCATTAAGTGAGTGTTGAGAGCGATTTAGCGCATAACAAGGAAGTTATTCCAGCTGTCACGACGGATGACTTCCGATGTAATGCATCTAGCACACTCAAACCTTTATTTGGTGGTACCACCCAACATGCTTCAACTTAACCTCAATTCCAATCATATACGTTACTTTCAATTCTGATATTTTGTTTGTTTACTTATTTATTATTATTATTATTATTTGTAAACAAAGATAACAACAACAATTAAAGTCATGAGCGAACCTCAATTACGGTAAAACACTCAACTCAATAGGTCTATGAATCATATTAATGAGTCAATTTACTTGTCATGATGATATAGATCCCTCGTCTCCAATCCAAAACATTTTATCCTTAGGTAACCAAATTGACCTCTAATTTGTAACTCTCAAGCATCGAGTACGTTGTCGAGAATACCCTCGCTTTCAAAAAAAAAAAAACAAGCATTTGGTTGCTTCTCAACAATTGATAGTCTTCCTTACCATCCAACTAGCTTAAGTATCAGTAATCAAGTCACAATGACTAACTTTCGCCTCCAGTCTTTGCTACCAACACCAATGCACCTCATGTAGAGGTACCAAACCTGGTAAGATCTTGCTCATACACTTTCTTTAACCTCTAGCTCAGATGTATTCTCCTGGCGCTACTTTATGTTGCAAAATTTGATTCAGAACAATATCCGGGAAGTGCTACTAAGTCAAATTCGGCAACTCCATGATGAATACTTCTGAAGATTCTTCTACTGCCAAACATAGCAATTACTTTCACCAATATTAACTCCTTCTTCAACATGAACCTTCTAAGTCAAATTGTCAAGCTTGAACACTTAGTATTTCCTTGCAGCATTGCTCGTGTTGTAAGCGATATACGAGATTAAGGCTCCAGCGCATTAATAAATCACTTATGGAAATTGCATCGAAAGAAAAGTCGTTGTCGGGTTGACATGAATGGATACGGTGTACGTGGAAATGACAAGTTGTGAGTATTTTCTTATAAGCAATTGTGTAGATGACAAATAGTCTGAGAATTCACATTCCTCAATTTGATCTAACGATCTCAAACTGTAATGAGGATGTCCTCGTCGTCAATGATCACGTACACCTCCTTAACAAAAAAATCTTATATCTTAATAACTATTTTATTTTTACCATTTTACTATTTTTAATAAAGAAATTGAGATATATTAGAAACTTTTAATATATTTCTTAAATTTCATTATTTAAACTTTTACAATTTTATTCTACTAAAAACTATACTTTTATTTAATTAATTTCAATATTTTTATAATTATTTTATTTTTAACAATTTAATTTACAAAACAAAATTGAAGACATTTTATAGTTCTTTGGTAGTTTAATTTATTGCGATTAAAATTTATTATTTTCTTTTGAAAAGAATTTAAAGTTTTTGAGGTGTATAATGTAGTTTATTTTATTGTGAATAAATTTTATTTTTTTTTAACTAGTTTTAGCTTTCACGTGACCCAACGTGTTTATTAAATTAAATATTCATATGAAATCACAATAACATCACTATGAAATTATGATAATTACACTATTAAAATTTTAATAACCTGCCAATGAAATTGCAATAACCTTCTAGGGGCCTTTTGATCAGCAGAGATGATGTGGCACCTTTCTGATGTTGTAGCGCCTAATCAGCTTAGCAGGTAGGATGGAGTCGCCACCTTGACCAACCTCTAGCAAGTATGGATGAATAAGGAACTAATCTTTGCCTCCTTGATTCTGAGTTTTGAGCCAAGTTAAAAGTGAAGGCCCAAGCCCATAAGAGAGTGGACCCTCACCCCCTTTGAAAGTTGTCCGGTCTTGTCTCACCAGAATTTCGGTGTTCAAGACTCCCAGCAGAGTTGCACCACAATGGTCGTAGTGCTGTTCACTTTGACTGATGAAGAATAAGACTTTGGCATTCGAGACACCCAGCAGCGGAGTTTCGTTCTAGGCAGAGTAACTTCTCAGCAAGGCAGCATCACAGCAAACAGAATGTTGTTCATCCCTATCAATGAAGAACAAGACCAAAGAAAATCGAAGAAGAAAATGGTAATTTGAAGGAAAATATGGTTAGTAGTAAGGATAGTGAAGAAGGAAATAGTATGAGTGGTTTGGGAAAGGAGGGGTAGCTTGTTTCAGTTTGGAATAGTTCTTGGCTAAACATGGTTTACACCTCTCTAATGGCTTCCATGGCATCCCCTTGAACTTCCACTTCTTGAAGAGCAAGAAATGAGAGCTTGAATATAGTGAGCTTGAGAGCTTGAGAGAGAATAATGGAGGTCTTTGAAAGTACGGTTATGGAGTAAAATGGTGAGAAATGAAGTGGCTTTAAGATGTAGTGTATGGGTTTATGAGTGAGGGAATGGAAGATGAGTGAATGGGTGAAGTATGGAGTGTATGGAATGGAGGATATAGGTGAGGTGTATGGTGTATGGAAATGAAAGATTTGAGGCAAAAAGGGTAAAGAGAGCTAAATGTAGAGAACTTGAGAGCTTCTTGAGAGAACAAAAATGGAGAATTTGAAAGCTTGAAAGTAGAGAGAGAAGAAGTAGAATGCCTTCAAGTGATTTTATAAAGCATTGGTGTGTCTTAAATTGGGGAGGATGGGTACTATTTATAGGCAAAGGAAATTGGTCTACCCATTGTTGCAATTGCTTGTATGCAGCTTGGACCGGTCTGCTAGGAGCACTGTAGAAACTTGGAGTAGAGTCCAAGAAAAATGTCATCTCCAAGTGTCACCAGAAAAGCCTATGCCACTGACATACTTTGTGTCAGGTGTATCCTGTTGAAATGGATCCCCAAGTGTCACCATCAGAGCCTGCACTGTTGTCATACTTTATGTTAGGTATAGCATGTTTGAGGAGCCCCTTTATCCGATTAATATCCCTTGGATCTGCTGAGTACTTGACTGCTGCAGAAGGTTCTGAAAAAAGCTGATATTTGTCACCAGCAGGAGTGTAGTTGCTGCTGTCAATTACCCAGTGTACTTCTCCTTGGTCTTGTTGCTGCTGCCTTGTATCCACTTTATTACTATTCCCACAAGTTTCATCTCCTATCACATTAAATGCATAAGGACAATGTATTTAATGCTCTTCACCCTTGGTGACAAGATTCCCTTCACCCATGTGGGGGTAACGTGTTTAGCATGTCAAAGTGACATTCCCCCTTCTAATCATCTTTAAATCCATCACCTTTATCTTGCCCACGCTTTAAAGCTAAGGATTTGAATAAAAATGGATTAGAACACAACAATTACCTCATAACCAATAAAACCATGCTCCTAGCTAAATCCCCCATGGACATGGGCTTGGGGTTACGTGTCAGCACCTAGATGGTGCCACAAAGCAACTTGTTAGCCATAGAAAATAATATAATTAAGGAAATGGATAATAGATTATAGAATTAGAGAAATAAATGATAGAATTAAGGGGAATAGATTAAACATAGAGATACTCCCCTATGAGTGAGTCCCATGCATAGTTTGATCAAGAGTTGCCACATCAGACTGTTGTGGGCGCCAGCAACGCCCGATGGTGGACATGATACTCCAGCAGCAGTCCATGAACAGTGAAATCCGAGCAGAGGCCATGGGACCATTTTTTCCCCAACAGACCCCTGAAATCGGGAAACCGCCATGGATGGCCAAACAAAGCTTTTTGCCATTTAATTGATGTGTATTGGGCCTCATATAAAGTAGTGGGCCACATGGAAATAATAGGCTTTTTGGTATTTATTTGGCTTTTTGTGTTTGGGCTTTGATACTTGTGGTATTTTTTGGGCTAAAAGTGGTATAAGCTTGGTATGGAAATAGGGGTCTTGTATATGGGAGCCATCACATATTGGCCCTAACACTTTCCTATAAAATTTTGAGAACGACAATATGGAATTTCGTGAACCTTTCTATGAATTTTTGTTAACCTTCGTATGAAATATTTTGTTAACCTCCCTATGGAATTTTGAAGATTTGACTATAAAATTTTGATAACTTTCCAATGATTTTTTTGTAATCAATACTATGAAATTTTGATAACCTCCCTGTGAAATCAGTATTACGAAATTTTGATAACCTCCCTACGAAATGTTGATAAGCACATTATGAAATTTTAAAAACCTCCATATTAAATGTTAGTAATCACACTGCGTAATTTTGATAATCACATTGTGAAATTGTGATAACCTTGGTATTATATTTTGATAAACATTCCTATAAAATTTATATAAACCTCACTATAAAATTTTGATAACCTTATGAAATTTTGATAACATCCTATGATTTTGTGATAACCTTATTATGAAATTTTGTTAACCTCCCTAAGAAATTTTGATCTACACACTACGAAATTTTGAAGCACATCGAAATTTTAATAACGCTCCTATAATATTTTGAAAACTAAATTATAAAATTTCGATAACTTCCTTATTAAAATTTTGATATCCTCCCTATGCAATTTTTGTTACTCCATAATAAAATTTTAATAACCATCCTAATTTGATAATCACACTATGAAATTTTGATGACCTTTAAATTTTTGATAACATTCATATGGAATTTTGATATCCTCTCTATGAAATTTTGATTACTCCATAATAAAATTTTACTAACCTTCCTAATTTGATAATCACTTTATGAAATTTTGATAACCTCTCTCAAGATTACCACTATGAAATTTTGATAACCTCCTTATGAAATTTTGATAACCTCTCTATGCAATATTTTTTATCTCTCTATGAAATTTTGATAATCACACTATAAAATTTCCATAAAAAATTTTGATAAGTACACTATGAAATTTTCATAACCTCACTTTTAAAATTTTGATAACCGTCCTATGAAATTTTGATAACTACATTATGAAATTTTGATAATCTAATCTCTATGAAATTTTCATAATCACTTTATGACATTTCGATAACCTTCTTATGAAATTTTGATAACCACACTATAAAATTTTGACAACCTCTCTACCAAATTTTGATAATCCCCTAATGAAATTGAGACTTTTATAACCTTCCTAGTTCCTATGAAATTTTAGTAACAACACTATGAAATTTTGATAACCACACTATGAAATTTTGATAACCCCTATGAAATTTTGATAAGCCCCTATGAAATTTTAGTAACCTCCTTATGAAATTATGTTAACCACACAATTAAATTCTGATAATCTCGCTATTAAATTTTAATAACCTCCCTATACAAGTTTGATAATCACACTATGAAATTTTGACAACCTTCTTATGAAATTATAATAACTTGATCCTATGAAATTTTCGTAACCACAATATGAAATTTTGATAACTTCATATGAAAATTTGATAATCATACTATGAAATTTTGATAACCTCATGAAATTATAAAAACCTTATTTTGAAATTTTGATAGCACCCCCTTACAAAGAAATCATAATCAAAAGAAAAATTAAAAGAAATTTTAATACATAAATAATTATATGAGCATAATCTCCTAGATTTTTTTTTTAAAAAAAGGTTTGAAACATAGTTGGACACAAAATTTTGTCTCTAGATTATATGTTCAAAAATTAAGGTTGTAGTTGAAAAAAGTTGTACTATAATCCTGTCAAACTTAAAAATGAATTTTTATAAATAATAAAATTATATTAATTTTTAATAATGACAATTCAAAAGTATGTATAAAAATGATATAATCGGAAAACATAAAGTTTTTCGATATTCGTACTTTTATATATAGTATAGATACAAATATAGATATAGATATGAATTTAAAGTTTTTAATATAAAAGAAGAGAAACGTGCAATTATTTCGTTTGGCTTATAATTAATTTTAATTATTATTATTTTCATGTTGGGTCAGGTTGTATAACACACGTGAAAATGAAGACTATCGTTACAGAAATAAAAAAAATGCCCGCTTACCATAACGTCCATCAGTCACGTCATAATCAACGAGTACCGTTATACCATGTATGCGCTGCTAAGGGCATCTCCAATGTGCCCATCAAATATTGCACCATTTTAGTGTGAAAAAAGGAATCTTTTTGGAATATTCCAACACCAAAAATTTTCCTTCTCCAACGTTACAACACTAAAATGGTGTCAATTGATTATTTTATTCTATATTACTCTTTAACCCTATTATTTATTCATCAAAATTAATTTATAATAATTAGATAATACTTATTAATAAATATCAATTATTAATATGAATATTATCAATAACAATATTTTATTTATTGAAAATAAGAATATTATTAATAAATATCAATTAATTAATAATAGGGGTAAAAATTATTTATCCAAACAATTATTATAAATTACATTCAATAATAGGTAATTATTAATTTCTAAATATAGTATTAATTAACAAAATAGTCCAATAAAATATTATTTCACTTGATTTTCATATTAACCCTAATAAAAAATATATTCTTATTACATATTTAAACTCAATTTCCTAAGTTCCCATAGTGCTCCCATAGATGTTCAATCAATGCATTACGAAGTGCGAAATGAGCCTCTTTATCTTTGATTTGTTGGTGCGAGCTAGGAATTCTCGAAATCGAGTTGTCTCATCTATGACCATCTCAACTTCAGGAGTTGGTGCTTCCCTCCAATTTCCAATGTCTGCATCTAAATCACGTTCATCCTCAATGATCATATTGTGCATTATGATACATGCTGACATTATATCATGCAATGTATCCTTCCTCCAAAAACGAGCAGGTCCTTTGACAATTGCAAATCGTGATTGGAGAACTCCAAATGCACGTTCTACATCTTTTCTACATTCTTCTTGCATCCTTGCGAATAATTGCTTTTTTGGACCATGGGGATCATGAATGGTTTGTACAAGAGTCGACCATTTGGGATATATATTATCAGCTAAATAATATCCCGTGTTATACTATTTTCCTCGAATAACATGATGAGCCGAAGGAGCTATACCTTTAGCAAGGTTTGCGAACAAGTGGGATGCCTCCAACACATTAATGTCATTGTTTGAACCTGGCAACCCAAAATATGCATGCCATATCCACAAATCATAATCAGCTACAGCTTCAAGAATAATGGTTGGCGATCCACTACGTCCACTGTATTGTCCTGCCCAAGCCGTTGGACAATTTTTCCAAGTCCAATGCATACAATCCAAACTCCCAAGCATTCCAGGAAACCACGTTTCTCGCCTATTTGAAGTAGCCTTGCAACATCATCAACATTTGGTGCTCTAAGATAACGTTCTCCAAATACTTCCACAATGGCTTGACAAAATTTCTTCAAGCTTTCAATTGTAGTTGATTCCCCAATTTTAATGTATTCGTCAGTAGAATCAGCCGGTACACCATACGCCAACATTCGAAACACTGCTGTTATTTTTTGCAAACTTGACAATCCGGGTCTACCGAATGCATCTCTTCGTTGCACAAAGTAGTTGTCATGAGTTTCAACAGCATTAACAATCCGTAAGAGTAAACTTCGACTCATTCGGAATCGCCTACGAAACATTGATTCATTATATCTTGGGTTCTCTGCAAAATAATCAGCCAATAGATTTTGTTCGGCCTCTGCACGACCCCGAAAAATCACTCTATAACCAGAACTGAGCCTCTATGTCTTTGTTGGTCTTTCTTTTTTTTTATAGTAAGCAATGAGAATATTGTTGTTAGCATAAACATTTAGTAATGTTGTCTGTTGGGCTTCAATAGTTTGATTTTGGGCCTCTATTTCATGAGTGAGATCATATTCATCCTCTAAAGATGAAGATGGGGATGGGGATGAAGATGAAGATGAGAAAAAAGATTGATTAGCATTGGAAGTCATGATCGAAGAATAATATGGTGGAGGGTTAAATGCTTGAATAGATGGTGATCCATTGCCTTTTATATAGTAATTTTATCTTCATAGAATCTAACACTATCTCAATCTAACCGTTGGATTAAAAGTGAGATTCAAATATGACCGTTAATTTGAATCGTTATATTTTCCATACAATATTCAAGATATGTCAGAAAATCTAACACAATAGCCAATAATTTCAGAGAATCTAACCTTATCTCAATTCAACCGTTGGATTAAAGTGAGATTCAAATGTGACCGTTAATTTGAATCGTTATCTCATCCACACAATATCCAAGATATGTCAGAAAATCTAACACAATAGCCAATAATTTCAGAGAATCTAACCTTATCTCAATTCAACCGTTGGATTAAAGTGAGATTCAAATGTGACCGTTAATTTGAATCGTTATCTCATCCACACAATATCCAAGATATGTCAGAAAATCTAACACAATAGCCAATAATTCCAGAGAATCTAACCTTATCTCAATTCAACCGTTGGATTAAAAGTGAGATTCAAATGTGACCGTTAATTTGAATCGTTATCTCTTCCACACAATATCCAAGATATGTCAGAAAATCTAACACAATAGCCAATAATTTCAGAGAATCTAACCTTATC
The DNA here is from genome assembly GCA_001974825.2 of Corchorus olitorius. Lineage (NCBI taxonomy): Eukaryota > Viridiplantae > Streptophyta > Magnoliopsida > Malvales > Malvaceae > Corchorus > Corchorus olitorius. The sequence continues at coordinate 27,935 of AWUE01013926.1, read as the reverse complement.
TTAATCCAACAGTTGGATAAAAGTTGGATTCAAATGTGACCGTTGATGAAAAACTTATCTCTTCCACACAATATCCAAGATATGTCAAAAAATATAACACAACAGTCAATAAATTAATGATAATTTAACATTATCTCAATCCAACCGTTGGATTCAAAGTGAGATTGAAATGTGACCGTTGTTTGAATCCTTACCTATTCCACAAATTGTGCCTATAAATAGTGGGCTAAAAGCATCAAACTGAAAACATCTATTTTCTAAACTCTCTACTATTCATTTTTTTTTTATCAAACTCTCTATTACTCTTTGACTCCAAAATGTCAAGTTCAAAGTTAGCTGAAACGTCCACAAAAACGCCACGTACTACTTCATATTCAATTGATGAAGATAAGATCCTATGCCATGCATATCTTGAAATTTCTCAAGACCCGATTATTGGTACAAATCAATCTATGCAACAATTTTGGGCTCGTGTGGAGGCTAAATATCATGAATTGTTACCAAGGCATATCACAAATGTTCGGCCCCAAAGATCTCTGCAACCTCGAATGCACGTAATACAGGCAGCTGTTGCCAAATTAAGAGGATGCATTCGACAAATTGAAGACTTGAATCCAAGTGGCGCTTCGGAACAAGATATTGTAAGTACTTGATAAATTTGATTTATCTGGGAATTTTTAAACTAGTCTTAACCTTACTCTTGTATAATTAATAAAAAAAAAACTTGTTTTAATGATGTTTTACAATTAGAACGAGCAAAAGAGTTACTAACTCAAGAAAAAGCTTTCAAAAAAGGATTCAAATTTGATCATGTTTGGCCTCTCCTTAAAGACATGGAGAAATATGCTGATTGTAGCACGCAAACTCCCGGTCATAGAAAGCGAACAAATTATGAATCATCGCAGTCAGACTCCAACCGATCAGATAAACAAATAGGTGGATCATCATTTGCTATTGATTTAAATGACGACTTTGAAATTGAAGGTCAATTCAATGATGTTAATGATGTAGCCGAGCGTCCAACTGGGAGGAAGAAAGAAAAAATGAAAAAGAAAGAAAATGATGAAATGAACAAAATTTTTAAATCCATCATAGAGGAAAATCAACAAATCAAAGGAATGTTTCAACAAAGCAACACCCGATTGGAAGAAAATCAAGCTCTAATGCAAAGGAATTATGAACTTCAGCTGTTGCGAGCTCAAAACGAGGCAAAAAGACTTCAAAATGAAAAGGATAGATTACAGTTGCGACGAGAGCGAGAAGAGAATAGAATCTTATTGCAAGATGTGGATTCTATTAAAGATCCAATTGTACGTGAAGCTATAAGAAATCAACAACTCGAAATTTCTGCAAAAAGAGCTCGTGATCAACAATCATTTGGAGGAGCTGGCTCATCTAGTGAGTTTAACCTATATTTTGATAATTTAGGAGGTAATGGGGATGACTTTCAAAATTTTTAAGATGTAATTGTCTACTAGTATTTTCATGTTTAGTTGTTTTTGTTATTTATTTTCTTTTTAAGCTATGGTGTAATTTATTTTGTTTTTTAAATTTATTTAAGTTGTAATTTTAACTTTATTTAAGTTGTTATTAACTTAATTTAAGTTGTAATTTTAAGTTAAGTATATTTATTTTTTGTTAAATTGTTGAATTTTTAACCCCAAAATTAAGTCTTAAAAATAATTATTAATAATAATTATGAAAAAACATATTCAATATTGGTCTTGTTTTAAAGGCCTCAATTAACTCTTTCTAATAATATAATTTTTTTGTAATTATTCAATATATAAATGTAAATATAAATCAAAATATAAATTGTGAAATATAAAAAGGATATAAATGTAAATATAAATCAAAATATAAATTGTGAAATATAAAAAGGATATAAATGTAATTAAAGGAATTTATTAAAATAATAGAAAAAAAAAAGTGGGGGTTTTGCCGTTTTGATGAATAGTTCCGCGGCAAATATGTCGCAGAACTATTCATCCTTCATTTTGCTGCTCCTCGGGGGTTGAAATTTGCTGTCTTCCTTGGAGCACTTTTTTCCCTTTTTTAACACCAATTTCGCGTTTTAACGCCTTGGTTGGAGATGACCTAAGTGTGACGTTTTCTAGCTAATGTCTAAATTCCACATTATCTCCATTGGCTCCACCTAAAAGCTTTAATGTTTTTATTTAAAAATAGAATATAATGAAAATAATACTATACTATATATATTCCATACAAACAAATGTAATTAACCAAATTCTCAAAATTTAATGGAGTCACTTCACAGTCACACCACTCAACTACACATATAGCTCCGCCCTGCCACAAGCGCGTAATATCACCTAATAATTAAGCAAAAGTTTAGCCATACTTTTTCTTGTATTAGTAAGAACAAAAATTAAAATTGTTGTTAAATCATGCTAACTGTTACTTTCTCGTCTCCATATTGCAATGAACTTTTGTAAATTTTTTTTTGGCATCAAAGAAAGGACAATGAACTTTTGTAATTTGAGGTGGTATTATCTAACTAAAATGATAGAAAAGGTTTTTTTTCACTTATGTTAGAATTTATCGAGTATTTATATATGGAGCTTATTGGATGGAGAATTCAATTTGTGTAGTTCATTTACTATCATAGGTTAGTTTTCTTGGCCACAATTTGTCCACATCATCTTTTGTTTTGGTTTATGAGTCATTTTGATCTTGGTTTCAATGTGATTAGGGTGCAAGCCATGGTTAATTTTCATTTGAGGGTTAAATTTGTTTAGTGGGCTGTGGCCGGTGGGGAAAGACATGTGTTAATTGGGTTTAATTGTGCAAGGACATGTGTTATATGTAGTCTTTTTTTTTTATGTTTTTAATCTCTCACTAATTTTTCTCTTCCCACCGTCTCTCCCCATCCTCAATTTATCTTCATATTTTTCAATCTTTGTTCTCTTCTCTTCTCATTTCTCTCACATCCTCCTCTCTCTCCAGAAGCACTCTTTTTTTCTTCATCCTCATCTTCTCATCTCTCTATCTCCTTCCTATATCTCTTTTATCAGGTGATTTTCTCACTAATTTCAAGTTTTTTTTTGCGTCCTTTCTCCTTTCATCACGGCTTTCATGTATCTTTTTGTTTTCTTTTGATGGGTTTTGATTCAATTGTGTTTATATATACAAGTCTCCTTTTTTGCAATATTGCTGCTTTCTTACAGGTAATTTTTGGAGGATTCTTTCGATTGATTTTTTGCAAGTTCTTTTTTTGCATGTTTTTTCATTTATTTCAACTTTTGCATTGTTCAATTTATGGTTGTGATGGGTGTCGTATTCCACCAAAAATAAAATCATACAAAAGTTATACACAGGGTAAGTACAAGTCGATCCCACAGAGAACTATTGTTTTAATTACTTTTCCTAAAGTTGTAAATTAAACTAAATTGGGGGTTTTATGGAGAAATTAACTAAACTAAATAAATAACAAAATAAAATACTAGTAAGATTAAAGAAAGAATTAAATAGATATTCCAATTTCAAGACAATCGCACTCGGATAAAAGGATTTGATCCTTGGCATCAATTAATATCTAACTTGGTAAATAGATGACGTAGATTAATCTCAAACGCCCATTAATCCCTATTTTTCCTTAATCTTCATTAGTCCTGACTCACGCCCTAAACTAAATCCTAACAGGTGTACTAACCTAGTTCCAATCGTCTACTAGATTCAAGTAACCCGTTGCTTTAAGAACTAGAAAGATCTTAGCCAACAATAGACAATGTTCAATAATATAGGCAACATTCAATATCTATATTCAAGATTCTCTTAGAGGGCTACTCTAAGTTGTTACTTGGGATTTGATTGCCTACGATTGCATATAGGAATCTCATCTAACAATAGAAATCATACCCAATTACAATAGATGGCCATTTTACATAATCAAGCATGAAATCATTCAAATAATTAAGAGAAAATTGAAATACTTACAAGATGGATGAATAAGCGTAGAGCCTCACAAATCAAATATCCAAGAGATTGAAAGTCTTAAAATTGAATTAACTAGAAAAGAAATAGTACAAAATAATCAAGACTGAAGAAAACCTCCATCCTTGAAATTACGTTTAAAAGCAAAAGCCAAAAATTGGAATTTCAAAATCCAATCCTGTTGTAAGGCATGCAACTCTTTTTAATTGTAAAACCTAATAATATTTTTAGTTTTAGGTAAATTACAATTTTGCCCATAAATCCTAAAGACCATTAAAATAAATAATATGGTTCATGAACTATTTTCCTAAGCCCACATGTCAAGTGTCAAACTAGAAATTGTAAGCCCAATGAGTTGAGCCCAACGTGCCTTCCAAATTCTGTCTTGATTTTACAGCCTTGTTTCGACCCTGTCATGGGTCGAGTTCGACCCTGTCATGCGTCGAGTTCGACCCTGTCAGCTTGTATTTTGGTGAATCTCGACCCTTTGCGGAGGTTGATTTCGACCCGCCAGAAGGTCGAAACAGAAATTTTCCAGCTTGATCTAAATAACTTCAATTTATCTCATTTTGCCTTGAAGCAATCCAATATGTAGCTAAAACATAAATATGAATAAATTAAGCATCAAGTACATAAAAAATAGGCACATAATCAAATAGAATTAACATGTGAAATACAATAAAATATGTGCATAACAGGTTGCAGAGTTTTCATCAGGTAAGTTCCTAAATTATTATCTCCTATGTTCTTCGGTTGAATTTTGGTTCGATGGTCTTTACATCTGCAGGTTTGTAAACAACGTGAAAGCTGGTCGATGGTAGCTGAGATTCGATATGGGTATTTAAATTTCACTCTAAATTTTTCTTTCCTTCGTTGAAATTTTACTTACGTCCTAGCTCTTTTGTTATGGATTTGGTTGATTTATGGGATTCTTTGGACTCCTTCTTGAAGCCTTTTGTTGCTGTTCAAATTTAGATAGAAGATTATGTATGGTTTTTGGAAATAAATGATAGGATTGAGTTGGAAATGCTAAAATGAAATATGAATTTAGATAGTTAGGCAGATCATGTTTGATTGGTGAAAATTTGTTTCAATGCATAAGAACAAGGTTCAATCAAATGGTAGCAATCGTAAGGTATATTTTTATTCTTGGTACTTTGAAATAAATTACTTCTATTTTTGCAGATTTTGAGAGTTTAATATTTTTCTATTTTTTCAGATTTCCAGAGTTTAATATTTCATATATATGTTGGTCTGAACAAGCATTTGGCATGTTTTATGTTATATATATAGACATTAGTTAATCTTGGGTCTGAAGTGTACATGCAAGCATAAGTGTAAGTCTTTATTCTCTATTTTTGGTGTCTTAAAGCAGCTGTGTTTTAGTTTAGATGTATGTTTTATGTATTGTTTTGTCTATAATTACAGCTGAAATTTTGTGAATTTGTTTGATATTTCACTTTGTTTTGATATCATTTTAACAAGTCTACCATCATGGAGTTAGAATCAGTCATTGTTGAAATTTATCAATGCAAGTAGATTGAGTTCCAAGGTTCCCATTGGTTATTCATTTTTGGTCTAAGGCAATGCTATCTCTCTTCATATTCACAGGCTAGATACTCAACTTATATTTGTGGATATTGGACTAGGATTTCATGTGGACTTCACCTGGTCGGAAGCCTTAGAGTTGATCTCATTAAGGGAGGAAAAGTTGGAAAGGTAAATGATCAATTTCAATTGATAAAGCAGCTTTGTTCAATAGTTCTGCGTGCCTTACTTTATCATAACTTTATGCACAAATTTGCCTTTCTGAACCTGTTAGTATAACTGAGTTTGTTCATTCTATTCAATCCATACAAATGTTGTGTCTGCTCTCATTAAAACTTGATGTGGTATTCAAGTTGCTATGGATAAGATTTGTTTAGTTTGATAATGTTGTTGGATTCCCTATTTCCTACTATGAGGTATAATGAAACTTGAATCTACATTCATCATTTCCTATATTTCCAATAAGCTTTGAGAAGTTAGAAGTTAAGCATTGATTGTTTGTTGGCCCAAACTACATGTATTTGATGTAGCTCTGGTGAGTTCTCCAAAGTTAAACTATTCTGCATTTTATTATATGACGAATTTGTTATTTAAATAGAAAAAATCTCGATCCCTTAGTGTTCTTGCATTTCCTATTCTACAATATAGAGAACTTCTATTATGCCCCACTAATCATGAAGGAATTGGATCCGGAGAATTTTGGGTACATTGGGGGGGAAAATCATTTATAAATCTCAGTTTCAAAGTTTCATATACTATATATATTTTACATTATTGCAATCATTAGTATTCAATATTGTTTTTTCAAGTTTCTTATCCATGACATCCATTTTGTATGTTCGCATAAATTAGACACCCTTATTTGTTTACGTGTTGCTTTGGGTCCATTTCAGTTATGGCAATTGGAAACACTGCTTATGAAAAGTAATATTTACATGAACTGCAGCAGGCCACTGAGCACGTCAAGTGTTGGATGGAATCAAAACATTGGTCATGTCAGGCAAAAGAACATGTTCCAAAGATTGTGCTTTAGTCTCCAATGTTTAATTCACAAAATTGGCCAAGGGGATGGATTTTGTTGCTGTCATCCCCACCAAAAACAAAAAATATATTCTTCACTTGTATACTGAATGAGATAGTATTTTTCACACCCTCTTCCATAATTCATTTCCATCTTTTCATTTCTACATTGTATCCAATAATCTGCGCAGCGTAGCGCGCACGGGTAAGAATCTAGTACTATATATATAGCTCCGCCCTTGCCACAAGCGTACGATCACCTAATAATTAAGCAAAAGTTTAGCCATACTTTTTCTTGTACTAGTAAGAACAAAAATTAATTAATGGGACATTTTTCAACAAACATCGTTTTAAGATAGGCTTTCCCAACATTTATAACAACGTTTTTTGGAAACATCGTTTTAATATATGACATTTTAATAAACGTCGCAGTATCTTGAGATTTTTTTTTTAAAAAAAAAATTGAGTGTGTTTTTTAATAATGCCACTCTTGTTTATGCTTTTGCGATGTTTGTGGAGACATTTTTCTCAAACGTTGTTCAATCATGCGACATTTTTTAACAAACGTCGTTTTAAGATAGACTTTTTCGACATTTATAATAACGTTTTTTGGAAAACGTCGTTCAATATATGACATTTTAAACTGAAACTAATACTTGTAAGTGTAGATAAAGATTCATATTCTTTGAAACAAAGATGATAATAACCTTAATAATAATCCTAATAATAATTTTAGCTAATAATTAGATTTTCACATATGTTTTTCAAAAAAATTGGTGGTGGCAGTAAACTTCAAATTGAAGTTTCTTAAAAAGAAAAAAAGAAAAGAAAGAAAGAAATGGCGCCTCGATTTGAAATTTTCTACTCCAATTTTCTTTGGCAGAATTAATATTTTCTACTCCTCCAATTGAATGTTATTGTTACCATATATATATCTATACTAATTATAAAGTCAAGTCCTGAGTTTGTGTCACGAGTTGACTCGGACACAAACTCAGTTTATAAAAATTCAAAACAAAATAAAAACTACCCATTTTAAATAAAACTACTCATTAGAGGATAAATATAAGTATTTAAATTTTATTTATATCATTTTAAAAAAACTATCCATTTAAAAAAAAAATTGTCAAAAACTACTCACGTAGTGAGTGCCCTGTGTCTTGTATAATATATAATCAGAGAAATATAAAAATTAAATAACAATTAATGAAGAGAGAAAATCAAGTAGGCCTAAAAATGAAACTTTACATATACATATTTACTTTGGACTAAAAACGTGTAGGCAATTAACTTTCTAGGCCTAAAAATGGGCCAATTAGCTTTCAAATATTAATTGAGTAAACTTTACATATATATATTTACACTAGTAACTGGCTAGTAATTAATATTTTAATTCAAATTTATTATGAAACCCTAACCTAATTAGTTAACTCCCTCACACCACTATATCTATATGCCGCCACACTATTTCTCCTTAGGCATTTCACTCTTTTTGTTTTCTTGTTCATTTCCATCAAAATCTCCTGCCTCTCTTTTTTTTTTTTCTTTTTCTCTTTTGATTACCTCTCATCTTTCCATCTCTACTCATAATATTAAATATCCCTTTTCTATACTCACGTCACTTTTTTTTTTCTTTGTAGGTGGGAAATCCAATGGTGGGTATGAATGGTTTTGTGGAGAATTTATGAATATTTTTTTAATGATTCCTACCTTGTAGAATTCAAGAAAGAAGGTTTTCCATTTTCATTTATTTCTTTAAGCTTAATCTATTTTTTCTTGTTATTTCTTGTTTCAAGTAGAATTCACTTCTATAGGCATATATTATTTCGTTATTTGTTTCATTTCTCTTAAATATATCACCTAATTATAAATAGGTATTATCATCTACTAATTTTGGATTTTTTTTCTTCTATTTTTATTAATTCTGGGTTATAATTTTGGTTTTATTATTGTAGGTTTGGAGATATTGCAAGTTTGCAACAAAAAGGAGAACACCCAGAGATTTTAGATAGGATTTTTTTTATTACAAATGTATTTTTTTCTTTTCCCAAAAAGAAAAGGGAAAAAACATTTATTTCTTTTTTTAGAGGTGTAAAATGTACATGAATCCAATTGAAAGCAATGTTATGAGAATTGAGATTGAAGCTTTTCTTATATGTTGTGATTTTTTTAGTTCTTAAAATTTGGGTATAAATTATGAAATAAAAAATTTAATACAATGTTTAATAAATTAAAATAATTAAACTAGAATTTCCCAGCCGCGCTTTGTGTGTGGCTGTTTTATTTTATAAATTATTTTAAGAAAATTTAGTTAAAAAATGAAATTTTATTGTGAAATGATAACAAAACAAGAGTAAGGGAGTAGAGAATTGAAGTATGGAGAGAGACAATAGAATATGGAGAAGAAGAAAATATGAAGAAGGGGAGAAATTGTTCTTATTCATCTTATTCCATAACAAAGTAAGTGACATATTTATAGGCACATAGACACATCACCATAAATATAAGGGGATGAACTTAGTACATAGGTATATGTGATATAAGGGGATGAACTTAGTACATAGGTATATGTGTATGAATGAACCAAGTCATCAATCTTATCATTGCTTTAATTAGATTCATAGACATCCACAACATACATGTATATTCATAACAAATTTATAATTAATTTATAATTATTTGATAATTTATTTTATATAAGAAAGGGGATGAATGTCTTTTAATTTTTCCAAACTAAATGAATACAAATATAATAAACAAAACATTAGAAAATTAACTATTGACACTTGTCAAAGAAACCAAATGCCATGTGGCGCTCAATGAGGAGCTTGCTTCTAAAATTAATGGTAGGTTTAATTAAAAAGTATTAAATTTCTAGTAAATATTTTTAATTATCCTGAATAAAATAATTTATTAATATTAATACAATGATGAGAATAATTAGTGTCAATATTTATAAATGTCATTACAGTATTTTGAAGCATGTCAAAATTTGTAAATGCCGGTATAATATTTTAAAGCGATATTTAACAAATGTCACGAATATCTATACAACACTTAAAAATGTCGGAATACATCAAAATTGTTATGACATTTGCAAACGTCGGTATATTATTTTTTAGCGACGTTTGATAAATGTCACAATATAATATCTATACCAACGCTTACAATATCGGAATACGTCGAAATCAAATAATGTGAAAAATTTATTCCGACATTTGTAAACGTTGGTATAGTATTTTTTAGCGATGTTTAGTAAATGTTACAATATAATATCTATACCGACACTTACAAATGTCGGAATATGTCGAAATTAAATGATGTGGAAAACTTATTCCGACATTTGCAAACGTCGGTACAGTATTTTTTTAGCGATGTTTGATAAATGTCATGATATAATATATATACCAACACTTACAAATATCGGAATACGTCAAAATCAAATGACGTGAAGAACTTGTTCCGACATTTACAAACGTCGGTACAATATATATATATATTGTGACTGTTGCTAAATGTCGCGAAATCAATCTTTAAATGTCGGAAAAAATGGGTACCAACATTTTTTTTAAGTGTCGCAATACATTGAGACGACACGAGACTATGTGACATACTTTACAAATATCGGTATAGATCTTTTCCGACGTTTTTTGAACTTTTTGCGACATATATCATACGTCTCAAAATACAATTTTTTCCGGTTGTGATATTGCAATGAACTTTTGAAATTTGAGGTATAGTATTATCTAACTAAAGTGATCGAAAAGGTTTTTTCACTTATGTTAGAATTTATAATAAGATTTTTAATTTGGAGATCAAGCAAGACTACATAAAACAGCAAGTTTATACAAATTATTATGGAATTAATTCAAAATGTTTCCTAACATTGTCTCAACTCTCAATATTTCCTATTATTTAAGATTATCATAATTATTAACATACGGGCAAGTAGTAATTTCTCTCAATACCCATTATTAACCATAAAAGATATATATATATATCCTTCATAAGAGTATTATAAATCTGTTTTCCTTCTCATTTTGTTGTCTTAAGGATCAAAATTAAACTGATATATATCCATTCTTATTTAATAAGGGGATAAGAAAAACCCAAAATACAAAAGGAAAAAAAAAAGAACATAAAGCAAAACAATTGCCTTATATTCAATCAGATAATGACAAGTTTTAAAATCTTATCTGCCATCAAGGAGATAGATATTAGTATAAGAATTAATTAAGCTTAGCTCATAAATAAATTTTGATTGGAAAGCAATAAACAAATTGAAATTCCCATTTCCAGGAGAAACCCGACAAAACTTTAATTTGACTTTCTTACAATTAACTTGATAAAAAATATTCGTCCACTTACCTAACCCGTTCCCTCTCCCCTAACTAACCCCTAAAGTTCTATCACAAAAATATCATATCCTTCCTTTTTATAATTATTTTTCATGGTGATAGTTGCTTCAAAGTTCAAATGTTAACTAACAATATTGCCAAAAAAAAAAAGAACTAACAATATTGCCAGTTTCTCGAAAATAAATTAATTTTAGTTTATGAGGGTCGTCCTTTCCCAAACATATAGTTTCATCATATAAAATGAATTAATCAAACATGAAATATATTTCTTTTCTTTTTCTTGTATATATATCCTGCAGATTCATTATCTATACATTGGCAAGTTGGTGGATGCGAGTTTTTAATTGAGTTGTCACTAAAAAAAATTGCCGCCCCTTATGGAATTTGTGACGAAAATATCCACTAATAATTTTTTACATTGAAATATCCACCAATATCGATTTATTACCAACTTATTACTACGGAAAAAATTTTCCGTGGCAATATTTTGGTGAGTACACTGCATTTTTCTTGTAGTGTGTGTTTTTGACGAAAAAAAATTGGTCTGTGTTTGTATAACAATCAGTTTGGTTGGCAAAGGATAACATAACTTTTAATAATTTGATAGGTGGCAAAGTATGACCCTACCCGGTAAAATCGACTTAATCCGAATGGAATTGAATCCGATTATAACATGATAATATGAATAAGTAATACAACCCGAAACTGATTTAACTTGAATTGAGATAACCCGAAACCGACAAAACCTGATAAAAATTGACCCGATATTCGATTTAGAATGATCCAAACTCTGAAATGACCCGTACATAAGTGACGTGAAACCGAATTAACTCGAACTTGATTTATGGTTTAATTTTTATACTTATATTATAAAAAAATATATACAATTTTAGATTCTTTAATTTTCAATTTCTAAGTTTCAACTTGTAATTATAAAGTAAACAAATACCCAAAAACTTATGTTAATAGAAAATTTCATAAAATACTAATCTTTCCAACTAAATTCGATGCCACTCAACTCCTAAAATAACATTGTTTGACATAAAATTAATAGTTATGAGAAAGACCAAATATTCTAAGATAATTACAATAGTAAATATGAAAAAATTTAAAATTCTTCTTATAGGAATAAGAGACACCATCTTCAACTTCAAGTAGTAGCATTATAAAATGAACGAGCATATACCTATGATAAAATAAATAGATGGACGTGTAAATTAAAAAAAAAACAATAGATGTGTCATGTGTATACATTAAAAGAATGGAGGTTTAAATTTTCAGTTTCTTGGAATTTATTCTAAATTAATTTGACTTTTGATGTTTAATAAATATTAATTCTAGTTTTATATCGAAATCCAAATTTACCCGACTCAGGAAGAAACCGAGTTTTGAAATGGCCTGATATATATAGTGACCCTAACTCGATTTTATCTGATTTGGAATGACCCGAAACCTGTTAAACCCGAAACCAATTATATATGATCTAATATGACCCGTGACCCGTTAAGACCCATGACTTGTTAAGGCCCAACTCGATACCAATTGACCCGCAAAATTGCCACCTATAAATAATTTCATTCATTATAATTCTCATTTCTTAGTGATTTTACATGGAAATAATTAAAGATTAATTGAAGATTGTATTATTTCACTCATGATTCAACTACAAATAGTCACATATGTGTTTCTAATTTAGTTTGGAGATGGATTAAATAACCATTCAACAACAAAAAAAAAAAAGTAAGATGCATTAAACCAACTCAGATAAGCTAGCCAGAGCATTATTAATATTACCCTTATAAATATATTAGAAACAAAAATTTAGTTGTTTACTTAATTGAGACAGAAGTGCACAAAATGCTCATTTCTAGAATAATATATTATATTTTTTGTATTTTAAAGTCAATTTGGATAAGAAAAGTAGGTTAATAAATTTATTTTTTTATTTGTTTCAAATTTATGCTTTGATTTCTTCAATTTAACCATAATTTCTTTAATTTATATATATAAATTTGGGACGTTAATTTTTATATAGAACCGGATCGGCATCCCGAAGTGAACCGAATGTTAAATGTACCCAAATTCAAAACACGAATTTCGGAATGTGGATCCTGGTAAATATTATCAGAAAGCCAATTCAAATATTTTCTACGTTTAAATATGAAAATATTAAATATATTTTCAGAAAACATGTTTTAAACTAATTAACTTTTTCTCAAATTTTCCCAAATTTCGGAATTGTTTTGAATAATATACTTAGTGGTATTTTTTATGGAAAATTTTTCAATACACCGTCAGTGGAGTTTAGTAGACTGCACGTGTGGATCTAGAAGGGTGACATGTGTCCCTTTAGGGACTAGATTGAAATATTAAAAATCTAATTAATTCTGAGATAGGGTACTCGTCAATCTTTGAAACCGCTTGTAAAGTCCAAAAACTACATTGATGATGTATCAAATAATATGAAGCTCAATTTTAGTAGACTGCACGTATGGATCTAGAAGGGTGACATATGTCCCTTTAGGGTATAGATTAAATATTAAAAATCTAATTAATTCTGAGATAGGGTACTCGTCAACCTTTGAAACCGCTTGTAAAATCCAAAAACTACATTGATGATGTATCAAATAATATTATGAAGCTCAATTTGTTTAAGTCCTTGTACTCTTCACTTTCGGTTTGATTAATAAATCTCCATTTGCCTTTAAAAAAAAAAAAGCACGTGTACCCAAGTTTGTTATATATGTAACTTCTTCTTATAAAAAAATTATTACAAGTGTAATGGCCTTAGATAATTACTCTAAGTCTCTAACAATATAATAATTACTTCATTCGTCTCATATTATCTGTTTCTTTTGGGTCAAATTAATCATACTTTTGACCTTTAATTGAAAAAAATATATATACAATCAAATTTTCAAAAAAATGTTTTGAAAAGCTTAAGATTTAACTTAATCAAAACATAATTTTTTAAAATTTATTTATATATATATTTTTTATAACTAATTGTCAAATTTAGGAAATTTTGACCCAAAAGGGACAAATAATATGGGACGGAGGGAGTAAAATATTTCGAACTAGCTAGGTGTATTGAAAATGGATTAATTTTCCTATGTTAGCCTTTTAGTTTTCAACAATAAATTTTTTTGTCCATTTTCTTCTTTCACCGTTGGCTACATTTTTCTTTCTTTTCTTCTCCTGTCAACAGTAACCCAGAACCTTAGTTAAACTGAAGTATCATTTTAACACACTGTCACTATCTAGATTTGGTTTCTTGCAAGGCTAGTTTAAATTGTTCAAGTTGAGATCTTCCTCGTGAGCAAGAAGAATTTTAGGACAAATCCTAGCTATAGGCCTTAAGGCCCGTTCACGCTTTTGGTCCTTATGCAGAAACAAAAATGCCCAACAACCCAGGCTTTGGCTTGGCGACTGTTTTGTCTTTGAAGTTTTGTCTCAATTCCTATAAAGAACAGTGACAGTGAAGGAGAAACGAGAAGTAAAAGTAAAGAAAAATGTACCCGGCGGTGAAAGAAGAAAAATGACAAAAATTTATTGTTGAAAACTAAAGGTCTAAAATAGGAAAATCAATCAATTTTCAATGCACTTAGTTGGAAATATATTAATCATTTATATTGATGGAGTAATTATCTAAGAGCATTACACTTACACTTATAGGTATTTTGTAGGTTCCTATTACACCTTAGTGGATACCTTAATTAAGTTTCTATTGTCTTTTTGTAAATTATTTTAAGTATTTGTGTGAATTATAGTTTTAATTATACGCGCATATAAAAGAACTAAAATTTTGTCTCTACAGGCTACAGCGTGTGAATGTTAGCTCATCGGATGGTTCTTTTATCTTTTTCCATCAAATTCAAGTCTTAATTAGGGAGAAAGTAAAGCTTTGACTATTGAATTACAATATTTTTTGGCTACAAATTGAATTACAATATTACTACTATATATCTTTCAAATTACAAAACCTAATTATTGAGATTAATTAAGGCTGATTGCTCCTCTGGCAGGGCATAGGCACACACAGAGATTCAAAGGTTGGCTGCAAGCATATATCATGGGACATTTTTTTTTTGAGGTAATCATGGGACATTATTGATCATTGACTTATGATAGTTTGCTATAAATATTTGCTTCCTCGACACCATTCTCAAGCATATCCAACATTTTGGTAATCTTAACTAATTTTGGTACCATAGCAAAATTATCTTCCTCCTCCCTTGCATTCACAGTCCAAAGACGCGAACCCGAACTTGTTTGTCCAGCCAAGCCAACACCACGTGAATACAAACTATTATCCGACATTGATGATCAAGAGAGTCTCCGGTTCCAATTTCCGATTATCCAATTTTACCATCATAACCCTTCCATGCAAGGGAAGGACCCTGTTAAGGTGATTAGGGAGGCACTTGCAAAAGCCCTAGTGTTTTATTATCCGTATGCCGGTAGGCTACGCGAAGGGTACAACGGCAAGCTTATGGTGGATTGCACTGGCGAAGGTATCTTGTTTATCGAGGCCGACGCTGATGTTACACTTGATGAAATTGGTAGTGATGCGCTTCAGCCTCCATTTCCTTGTTTTCATGAGCTACTTTATGATGTTCCTGGCTCTGATGGGGTGCTAAATCGCCCATTAATGTTGATTCAGGTACTTATATTTATATTCATTTTACTAGAACTAGATATATATTAAATTTAACGTCTAATGATGAAGGGAACTATATATCTATAAACAACATATATAGAATAAATTCTTAAAAAATACTCAACAATTCCTTCTCATTTAAAAGGTGTCAAGTTTCAACCATGACCGATCAAATACGTAAAGCATTATGAATATATGTAAGTTTTAATAAATTGTCTAAACACCAATTTACTAAATTGTCTTAGTTATATATGTAAAATTTTAGAAAATTATATATTAATTTATAATATTGATGTGACTATATACACACACTAGGTATAAGACCCGGGCTTCACTGCAGGGTTGAAAATTTGATGAAGGGATCTTTGTGAATCTTTGTTAATCGTATATCTGGATAAAAAATTATATGATATTAAATAGACCGTCAATCGAAACCATAAAATTCTGGAAGCATTTTTTAAAATTGAAACACAAAAGTTAGCTTTTGAGTTCTTCATGAAAACTGTAGACCATGAAATTACCTTTTAATTAATAGACAGTTAAATTACCTTAATTGGATAAATAGAACAAAAACAAAAGCTTAAGCATTAAATGAAGTAAGATAGAATTTGTAAAGGACTAAGTAGCATAAAGTAGAAAAGTATGAGGGTCATTTGATAATTAATCCAAATAAGAAAATGTTTGTTGATAGAGATCTTGAAACATAAAAATTTCCTTTTGAACCCTTCATGAAACTCGTACGTAGATCAAATTTAGCTTTCGGGCCCTTCAAAAAGTCGTAGATCATGCTATAACCTTTTAACTGACACTTGAATAACTTTAATCGGACATGTAGATCGAAAATTATATGGTATTAAATAGACCAGCAATCGAACCCACCAAATTTGGGAAGTTTTTTTTTTTTTTTTAATTGAAACATAAAAATTGACTTTTGAGTCCGTTATGAAAGTTGTAGATTATAAAATTACCTTTTAATAAGCACCTGAATCACCTTATTCGGACAAATAGAACAAAAAAAAAACTGAAGCGTTAAATTGATTAAGATAGAATTAGTAAAGGACTAAATAATATAAAGTATAAAAATATGAGGGTCATTTGATAAATAATTCAAATAAGAAAATGTTTGTTGATGGAGATTTTAAAACATAAAATTCCCCTTTTGAACCCTTAGCTTTTGTTTGGTTCAAATGAAGGAGGGGGTGGGGTGGGGTAGCGAGGGGGAGGGTTGGGAGGGGTTTTAGAAAATTATGTTTGGTTCAAAGAAGGGGTAAGAAGGAGTGTCCTCATGTTTTGTGTTTGATTGGAAGAAAGGATTGGGAGGAGTTTTATGAGTATTTTACAAATTTACCCTTATCATATATTCTATTTCAATTTTTCAACATATTTTTTATAAAAAAAATTATTATTATATATTTTATCCATGTGTATAATAATTATATTAAGCTTATTATCATTACATTTATATTTATAATTTATAATAAAACATTATTAATGTATTTACAAACTATATCTTTTTGGTAAATGGTACATGAGAAAGAAAATAAATAGGAAAGATGTGTTTTCTTATTATATCTAAAAAAATTAAAATATAAAATCTTTATAATATAATAATTTATATTTAAAATATTATTTTTGAGTTACTTTTGTTTTATCATTACAAAATAATTGTCAAATAAATAAAAATATAAATTGTTAACAAAAATAATTATTATATTTACTGTATCAAAGTGTAATTAGTTTTATTTTTATCATAAAAATAATTATAAAAAATATTATAATATTATATTTAATTTATCAATTTATTAGATTTTATTCATTAAGGGCAATTTTGGATTATTAAAAATAAAGTAATGTTTGGTAGAAAAATGTTTAGTCAAAACCCACCCCGCCCAAATACCCCAATTTGAGGGGGTGAGATATAAGGGGTTGAGAGGGGTAATGACCACCCCTTCCAACCCTCACCCCTTACAACCCCTTCAACCAAACAAGGTGTACCCCTCCAAACCCCACCTCATCCCTCCAAAATACTCTAACCAAACAAGGGCTTAATGAGACTCGTATTCGTATATCAAGTTTAAATTTTCAGGTCCTTCACGAGAGTCGTAGATCATACAATAACCTTTTAACCGAAACTTGAATAACTTTAATTGGACATGTGGATAAAAAATTATATGATATTAAATAGACCGACAACCAAAACTACTAAATTTCGGGAAGCATTTTTTTTGAATTGAAACATAAAAATTGACTTTTATGTCCTTCACGAAAGTTGTAGATCATGAAATTAACTTTTAATAGACATCTAAATCACCTTAATCTGACAAATAGAAAAAGAATAAAAAAATAAAGATAAACCGTTAAATTGATTTAGAATAGATTTTGTAAAGGATTAAATAGCATAAAGTAGAAAAGTATGAGGTGATTAAATAAATAATCCAAGCAAGGAAGTGGTTGTTGGTTGAGATTGGGTCCCACCAAGGGTAAATTTTTTGCAAAGTTCCAAAAATACCCTTAACTATTTTCTTAAATAACAAAATAATCAAGCATGAAATGACCAAACTACCCCTCCTCATTTGTTCTTCAATTCATAAGAAAAGAGGGTTAGATTGGTTTTTGGTCATTTCACTTGTTATTCTTATTGTTTTGTATAATGATAAAAGAAGGTTAGACCTAGAGCTGTCAAAACCTGACCCGAACCCCAAACTCGCCTAACCCGATTTGATCAAAAAAAGTAAATGACCAGCCCGTCCGACCCGAGACCCGTATGACCCGAAATCCGAATAATCCGAGAAATTAACTCGAATACCTGAGAATATTATAAAATAAAATTATCTTTTATTCAAAAAATTTATAATTTTACTTATTCTAAATTATCATTTATTCAATACAATTTATATTAAATTTGCTAAGCTACATTATATGAACAATAATTATATGAATAAATATTAAAATTAAATCAGTTATATGAATAATTTATAATAAATTTATAATTATTAATTTATTTTTAAAATAATAATTAAATAATAGTACTTAATTAGTAATTTCTTAGTGATTTTATCTATTGGCAACTATTACCGTACTAATAATCTAACTAATAATGGTTGTAATTCTATATTCATTTTTCATGGATAGTTATATTATTAATTAATTTATAATAATAATTGAAGTAATGAAAAATATAAATTTCGATATTACATAACTAGTATTTATTTGAATTTTTATTTGATACACCGTCAATAGAGTTTTTAGACTCCACAAACGGGTTAAAATGTTGACATATACCACCTGATAGTTAAATATGTATTTAATATTCAAAACATACCCCACCTGATAATTAATTATGTATTTAATATTCAAAATTAATATCAAAGGGGACACATATCAAGTATTAATCCTTTAACCTCGCATATGCAGTCTGCTATACTTTGCGGCTAATAGATTGTATAATGTTTCTATTTATTTGTAAAATTAATCGAATAATAAATATATTTAAAATATTTAAGTATTAAAAATTAAAAATTTCAATGCTGACCTAATTGACCTGAGGGCAAAACCCGAACCTACCCAACACGAGACCCAGCAGATTCGAATGACCCGGAACCTGCGTATGACCCGATACCTGGATGACTAAAAACCTGAATGATCCGAGAAAATTACCTGACCCACATGATTCGAAACCGAAACCCGGCCCAACCCACCTGTTTGACACCTCTACTTAGACCAGTATTTTAGTCATTTCACTTCTTATTCTTATTGTTTTGTATAATATATATTTCATAGTTTTTTTAACTTTTCATTCCTTTTAACACTGTTAACTGATTATTTGTACTTGTATTAATAGATTTCACGACTGAAATGCGGTGGTTTCATTTTAGCTCTTCGCCTAAACCATGTCATGTCTGATGGCACTGGCCTAGCACAATTCTTGTCAGCCGTGGCCGAGATGGCCCGTGGCTGCGCTACACCGACAATCCTACCGGTGTGGGAAAGGCACATCCTTGATGCGAACAACCCGCAACGAGTCACGTGCAAACACAACGAGTATGACAAGGTGGAAGAAGATGATGAAGCTGTTCTTTCAGATAACATGGTTGAAAGTTCATTTTTCTTCGGCAACGACCAAATGTCATCATTATATAAGCTCCTCCCATTCCACCTCCGCCAATGTACCAAGTTTGAACTCTTGACTGCTTCCTTATGGCGTTGTCGAACGTTCGCTTTGAATCTAAACCCCAACGAAGAGGTGCGCATGATCTGCGTTGTTAACGTACGTTCTAAATTCAATCCACCTTTGCCGTCGGGATATTATGGAAATGCCTTTGTGTTTCCGGCGACAAAAACAACAGCGGGACAACTTTGTGGGAATCCGCTGGAGTATGCAGTGGAGCTAGTGAAGGAAGCCAAGGCAAGCGTGACGGAGGAATATGTGAAATCAGTAGCAAGTTTGTTGGTGATTAATGGTAAAAGGCTCAAATTCCCAATGCGTGGATCTTACATCATATCAGATGTAAAACATATGGGATTTAGAGATTTGGATTTTGGATGGGGTATGGCAGAGTTTGGAGGGCTGGCGAAAGCAATGGGGCTGATAAGCTTTGTCATATCAGCCAAGGACAAGAAAGGAGAAGTTGGAGCTTTGGTTCCAATTTGTTTGCCAGCTCCTGCCATGGAAAGATTTGCTAAGGAATTGGAGAAAATGTTGATGCACCCTACTTACGAGAGTAAATTTGTTGTGCATAACAAAGGGGAGTTTAAATGTGTGGAATGAAATGAAGCATCTCAAGGATCATTTCGTTTTGCTTTGGATCCTTGTTGGGGGCTTTATGTTGTTGTTTGTTGGGATGAAAGATTTGCTTGGAGGCTTTGCTGAGAATGAAGCTCTGCATTTTGAATTTGCCATATGGACAAAGGTGGAGTCTCTTGCTTGTTCCTTCAATTTAATATGTATTTGTTTGTCTGTTGTCTAGTTTATTTGCTCTTTTGCTTTCTTTTGTTCGGTTGTTGGATGAGCCGTGCACTTGTTTTGTTCCATGGCAACTTGTTGCTGCTGAGGCAGTTCCTTCAACTGGTTTTGTTTTCAATTTCCTTCAAATAAATTCTAATTGCCTTTAAAAAAAAGTGTTTTATTACTATAATAATAGATTACTAGTTACTAGTACTTTAAGATTACTATTATATTTTGGTATAATTTTGATATAATAAGAATCACTAATCACTCGTCAACTAGTGAACTGCATGTTTTATGTTGACTTTGTTAGTTTGCTATTATGTTAACAATGACAATTTTTGTTTCATCATTTCCCATCTGATGTATGAACATGTAATGAATTATTCAATTGTAATAAAATCTAATTATTGTATCCTTCCTCGGAAAAAAAAAACATTCATATTATATATATCTATATGTATATCTATATATTATATAAGTCTAAATTTCAAAACCATTGACCTGAAAATCTAAAATAACCTTTTAAATTTTAAAAGTTTAGTATTCATTTAAAGGGTAAACATGTATTTATCAAATTAAACTTTTAAGGTTCAATATGTAATTTCATTTATCAATTAAATTATATATATTATTATATTAAAATTTATAATTTCTTTTACCACACCCTTATTTCAATTAATTTTTAATTCCTATGTGATATATATAATAACTAAAATACTTACATTAATTATATGTAATACTATAATAACTGAAATACTTGCATTAATTAAATTTTTAGGTATTTTTTTAATTCAAATTCTTAGGTATTTGTGCAAATGTATTGAGTAAAAAGAAATATTGTTTTGTTGGCAAAAAAAAAAGAAATATTGTTTCCTTAATAATAAATAAATCGAATCTTTAATATCTTTATAATTTTGAAATTTTGTTTGACATTGATCTAATTTAATTTAATAAATCAACCACTAATGTTCAACTAATTTTTTTTGGTATAGTTCTATATATAATAGTAATGTGTTGTATTTTATTCACTACAACTTTGTTAGTAATCTTAGACTTAAAAAATTTAATAATATTCACCATTGATAAATAAATTGGATCTTTAATATCTTTTATAATTTTGAAATTTTGTTTGACATTGATCTAATTTAATTTAATAATTCAACCACTAATGTTCAACTAATTTTTTTGGTATAGTTTTATATATAATAATAATGTGTTGTATCTTATTCAGTACAACTTTTTTAGTAATCTTAGACTTAAAAAATTTATAACATTCACCATTGATAAAGTTATTAAGCATGTAAGGTTGCTACATTTCTTGATATAGTACTATAGTTTAGCTTTCTAATTAGTAAGCATAAATGAGAAATTTGATAACCAAAATTACTAAGAATGTAAGGTTATTAAATTAGTTGAAAGTTATCTAAAACAAATTAGTTGAAAGTAGTATAATGCCTTTTTAATGATCATTATAGTTTTTTTTTGTAACCTTAAATAAGATCATTACCTTTTTGCTATGTTATTTTAGATCACATTGATCATTCATTAATTTGGTAGAGTTATAGCGAGATATCAATTTTAATTTTACTTCAACTTGCCAAAGATACGCATATATAGTATATAAATTATTTCTCCATCACCAAAAAAAAGGAAGGACATATAAATTAGTAACTAGGAACCAATTTTGTACACCTAATTTTATAGTTCCTTATGTTGCATTAAGTTTAGTTATAAGTTATAAGCTTATATGGAAATTTGACTTACAGGTCCGGGTATGTTTGGTTGAATTGTGAGATTTTGGAAAAATATGATAATCAAAATTACAAAAAATGTAATAAGAAATATGATAACCAAACTCACAAAAGATGTAAGGTTATTGAATTAGTGGATAGTACTATACCTCTTTTCTGATCATTATAGGTTTTTCAGTAACTTTTGAGAAAACAAAGGCAAATATTCACCGTTGATGAAAGTTTACTAATGTTATTAAAAAAATAAGGATTGGTAAATACAATTTTAATAACTTTTATAGCATTTTTAGTAAATTTAAGTAATAAAATTAATGATAAAATTTGTAACACTTTATTGACGATAAAAGGTTACTAAAATTAATAAGGATGTAAGGTTCTTTCAATATAGATAGTACTATAATGTTTTCCATAACCTTTTAAGTAATTAATCTTAGATAAGAAAATCAGTACTGTACGTATCTTTATAGTGTAAGGTCATTGAATTAGTTGATAGTACAATACATTTTTTATGATTATTATAGCTTTTTCGGTAACTTTTGAGGAAAAAAATGGTAAATCTTCACCATTGATGAAAGTTTACTAATGTTATTAAGAATGTAAGGACTAGTAAATACAATTTTAAAAACTTTTATAGCTGTTTTAGTAGATTACTCAAGTAATTAAATTGTAACTTTCATTATTGATCATAAAAAGTTACTAAAATTAATAAGGATGTAAGATGACTTTTTTTGCTACAAAAGTACCTAAAAATAAAAGAGATGGCAGTAACTACGGCCTCAGGATGCCAACCTCGATCCGGTCTTCAATAAGGATGTAAGATGACTTGAATCTAGATAGTACTATAATGTTTTTCGGAAAAAAAAAATTAAGAATGTAAGGATTGGTAAATACAATTTTAATAACTTTTTTAGCCTTTTTAGTAGATTACTTAAGTAATTAAATTGGTAACTTTCATTATTGATCATAAAAAGTTACTAAAATTAATAAGGATGTAAGATTATTTGAATCTAGATAGTACTATAATGTTTTCATAACTTTTATAACTTTTAATTAAGTAATCTTAGATAAGAAAATTAATCAGCGACCAATATTACTAATAATATAAGGTTATTAAAAATAGTAGACTGTAAAATATCTTTTTCGAATTTGGATAACCAATACAAGTTTTTTAGTAATTTTAGGCAAGACAATTGATAACTATCTGTAGACACCCATCTTTGAATATCCTTAAGAAATTACCAAGGGTGTTTTGGTCATTTTTGCCTCAGGGGCATTTTGGTCATTTTCCGCCTCATGGGCATTTAGGTCAAGATTACTGCCCAATGCATTAATTCTAGTCTTTGGTAGGTTGCATTATGGTATGCACCCTTTTTGCACCTGTTCATTTAGCATGACATGTCACAATAAGGTGGAATTACTCGGTCAACCATGGGTTTTTCTAGGCCTCTGTCAAGTTAGTCCAATTTACATTAGCGATTATAGGTTACGGGGTTGCATTCATCAGATTAAGATCTTTATGGATTTACGTCTTGCATAAATTCTCACCCCACTTTAGCATTGTTATAACCTTGCATTGATTAATTCTGAAATTAGCCTATTCTTCGAGCTCAATCTTTTAAAATTGGGCCCTAATTGGATAGTCTGCACTTGGGATTGTTTTTAGAAGCGGCCCAATCCCATTTGGGCCTATTGTGTACAAACAGCAAGAATAAAATGACCATGATTTTGAAGGTGGTATTTTGCACGATAGTTTCTATTATTGCATTTAGAAAGCTAATTAACAATACAAAAAAATAAAAATAAAAAAATGAAAATAAAAAAAACCTTATACATTGTTTGTTTTTTACAATAAATCATGAAAATAATTTTCACTCTTGGCATTGCAAATCCATAAAAAGTTAGAGGCTACAAAACAGCTAGATGTTCCCCTTCTTCGCGAATCCGAGCTTGCCATGGTTAGAAGCAATTTCTGTACAATATCCGAGTGGCCTGCAAAGCAAATTGACCAAAATGTCTCCCCAGGCTCAAGACATGAACACCATTAATTGGTGGCATGTAAATCTCCAAACAAATAAAAGAAAACATGCAAGACAAAGAAACATGAAAGAAAAGGGAACCAAACAGAAATAGTACAGCAGGGAATAAGCAAACAAAGCAAGATAACAGCTTCAAAGACTCATAGCAGCAAGCATACAATGATGAGATTCATGAACCTGGGGAAGAGTTAGCTTATTTAGGTCCAATTTGAACTCAGAGCAAGGATTGATTCACATGCCTGATATTTCGAAGTGGACCAAGGGGAAATGCAACAAGAAACAGAACACTCTAGAGCATGTGGTTCAAAAACAACACAACAAATCTTCAACAGAGTGCAGCAGCATTAAGCAATAAGCAGCAATGTTCAATAGAAAAGGATTGAACCTAAACAATTAAGACACAAAATGAAGGCCAAGACAGTGACCAACATAGTAATAGGGTGAAATAAGGATAGAGACAAGTACATACATAGTATTTCACATAGATATCATTAATTTGCCGCAGCTGCATTCTAGTGTCAATTATGCATTTTATTCGAGTTTAACAGAAAGGTAAAGCATTTAGTACTCTGCAAACAACACCATCAGCCAATCCTATGCACTTAGCTAACACGCATTGCATCACATCAGTGGCATCTAGATCATTTCAATTTATGATTAGGATAGTCAATTACATCAGGAAATAGTTATAAAAACAAAGCAGGATCAAGCACCTCCATCTTTCAGCACCCTAGCGGTCACTACACATATGGCATCTAAGAAAACATGGTGTACACATAGGCATAGGCAGAAATAAAGGACCAACAACATTTAAATAGCATTTTGTAATACCATTAAAATAATTGTGATGTTGAAGATTTATTTATTTATTTTTTTTTAGAATTGGAGAAGTAAAGGAAGTGAGATTTAAATTAATTTACATAGAAAAGTTTTGAGATTAAATTGAAATGGGGACTTGAGCATTTAGAAAGAGAGAAGTGATGACCAAATTGAAAGGGGTTTAAAATGTACAAGGAGTTAAGCACAAATTTACCAAGGAAAATATTTAAAGGCTTCATTATTTCTTCTTTGTCTTCTCCACGTCTCATACTCTTAATTTTTCAACATGACCGAATTTCTCTACTCCTCTCTCTCCACAGTTCCTTCATCAAATTGAGAAGAAACCCAACATGCAATCATGGAAGATTATTCCCCACACCAAATGCTTTGCAATCATGGGTTAAGTCTTGAAATTTGGTTGGAGTTTATGGGCTTTCCAATGATTAAAGGTAAGTGGAAGTTTATGATTTGAAATTGGAGTTTGAAGATGTTAGTTTAAACAAATTTTAATTTAGAATTTTGTTTTGGAGGAGCAATTGGTGAATAACCCATTGTGAAGCTATTGGAAGATTGTAAGCATAGATGGTGACAATTTGGGTAAGTAAATTTTGAACCTTGATGTTGAGATTTGTTGAAAGAGTTGATTAAATTGTTGTTTTGAGAGATAATTAATATTTGGGAATTGGCATTGGTGAAGCTAGGAATCTTGAATTGGGAGGAAGAAGAAAATTTATGGTTTGGCTAAGTTAAAGTTTAAATTTGGTGAAGAAATTTGATTAATTTCTTGTTATTTTGATGATTTAAACTTGGCATGATGTTGGAAATGCCTTGGGAAGATTAATAAAATGTTTGGAGTGAATTTGGGA
Source organism: Corchorus olitorius (assembly GCA_001974825.2). Lineage (NCBI taxonomy): Eukaryota > Viridiplantae > Streptophyta > Magnoliopsida > Malvales > Malvaceae > Corchorus > Corchorus olitorius. Next base: position 1,975 of record AWUE01013926.1, on the reverse strand, counting down.
AGAGATTGATTAAGTGAATATGTTAAAAATGGTCATTTTTGGGGTTGCCGGAATTCGGAAAATTCCAGATTCCGGTGAGTCTCCGGTTACGGGAATAAGAAGAAGAAGAAGAAGAGAAAAAAAAAGAGAAAAGAAACAGGCCGCTTGAGCCAACCAAGCTGGCGGCCCAGGCGCCTGGACCAGCGCTTGGGCCAGCCAGGCGCGCGGCCCAGCGCCTGGACCAGCGCTTGGCTGGCCCAAGCGCTTGGACCAGCGCTTGGGCTAGCCAAGCGCGCGGCCCAAGCTCTGGGGCGGGCTAGCTGTTGGGCGTAGCCGGGCCCAACATCTTTAAAAAAATAAATAAATAAATAAATAAAAAATAAGAGAGAGAGATGGGAAGGAAAGGAAAAGAATGGGCCTAGCCCAATGTGTTTGTAATAAAGGAAAAGAAATGGAAAAATAGGAATAGAGGAGAAAAAGAAAATAAATGAAATTTTAAGAATTAAAAAAAAATGAATGAAATGAAATTAGTTTTAATAAATTGAAGAGTTCAAATTACCATTTTACCCTCATATTTATAAATTACTAAATTGCCCTTAGAAGAGGAATTAAACAAATTCGATGACATTGATAGTGTTAATAAATCCGAATAATTCTTGTATTATTCCGTAATCTACGTATGATCATGAAATGTCCGTTTCACCCTTGGAATGGGTAAATTACCATATTACCCTTAATTAGTAAAAGTGTACTAATTTATCCTATTAAGCCACGATTTCGAAATCGGTCATGTTTCATTGTGGAATGAAGCAGATAAAGTATTGGAATTATACAAAAGCAATAGAAAGACTACTCTACCCCTAGAAGCGAAATGACCATTTTGCCCTTAACTAGAAAAAAATGCACTAATCTATTCCGTTGAGCTACGAATTTGAGTCCGATAGACTAGGGTCAACAACTATGACACGTAAGGAATATCACCATACCTTGTGAGAGTAAAATTACAGAAATACCCTTGATAGGTAAATTTACCATTATGCTCCTTAGTCGTTAAATTTATCAAAGTACCCCTAAGGGTAGAAATGAGAGAATTCACTATGTTGCTCATATTAATAAATACGCATGTACACAGTACAGTGTGGAACCTACGATAAGTCCAAATGACAATTTTACCCTTGAATGTGTAAAATTACAACTTTGCCCCTAAAAAATGGTATTTGAAGAATTTGACCCATTCGGTCATGTAAGGATTTACGAATATGTACGTTGTATCTGTATGGGCGTAAAATTACCGTTTTACCCTTAGAGTGACTAAATTACCGTTTTACCCTTAGAAGGTTAATTTATAGTTTTAACCTTGTACTTTGAATTAAATTGTGTAGATTCCGAATATGAGTATCCTGATTGATGATTATGCCCCTGATTGATAAAAATTATGATTTTACCCCTAACATGGAAAATTACCGGTTTGCCCTTTGTCGAATAACAGTTACCATTTTGCCCCTATAGACCTAAAATAAACAAATGAGCCTTAGAAAGTGTGTTTCGACTCTGAAACTTGTCCCGAAACATAGTATGACTTACGTTAAAACTCCTCAACATTAGATCGTGGGTCTGGGTTATGTGTGTCTTCTGATCTTATTCTATCTTGTTTATTGATTTGGATTATTACTTTGGTTTACGATTTTGATTATGATATTGGTTTTAACGATTTTCTTGTGTTGCACGTGCTCAATCAGATGGCTGAGGCGCTGATCGAGACACCGGCTTGTCTCACAGTGGATTGACTTTTGGGGTGTACGAGTCCCCTGAACTGTGAGTGGGCTGTCTTCAACGGAGAACCCGTTGAGGAAAATGTTTTATTACTGTTTTTATTTAAATGCTTTATAAAATGTTTTAGTAAATTATTTTGGGTGCATTAGCGATCATTGAAAATGGTTTTGAATGGTTTGTAAGCACACGGGGACTCGTGGACTGGAAGCAGTCCAGGGAGTAT
>AWUE01013924.1:0-62169 GCA_001974825.2 Corchorus olitorius | reverse complement strand
GGCACCTCAGCCGAGCCACGCAGAGACAATGGCCATGTCGCGCATCAGCACCAGGCATGCCGAGCCATGCCGCGCACCAGCAAGCAACCCGCACGCCAGCACGCGACATCGCCAGGCAGCCCGCGCGCCAAGCAGCAGGCCGCTGCTGCTTGCCCAGCCCGCGCACAAGGCAGCGTTGCTGCCTTGGTGCCGCGGCACCTTCCTCCTCTCATGCATTCCTTTTCCAATTAGGATTTTGACTCCTAATTAATTTGGATGATGACCACCTTTTTCAATTAGGTAATGGACTCCTAATCCAGGTATGATTCTTACTTTTTACTCTAATTAAAATCTCTTAGGAATAGGATTTGATCACTATATAAAGACACCTTTACCTCCTCTTTTATTCACCAAAACAAGAAGCAATATTTGAGAGGAAAATTTTCGGTTTGAGCAAGGGAATAGTCGACTATACCAAGTCGACAAGAGAAGAATTTTTGGAAGAAGCTTATCGACTTAAGCAAGTCGATAAGTCGACAATTTTTTGGAGAAAAATTGTCGACAAGAAGCAAGCAAACCGACGCCACCCTTAGTCGACAAGAAAATTTTGATTTTTCCTAGCCCTTGTGAAGATGTCGATGATGCTCACCACCATGGATTTTGAAGTTCAATTCAAGAATTTTTGGAACCAATTTTATCAAATTGGAGGCGCGTATTTTGGAGAGAAATTTCAAGGAAGCTTTCTGCGCCAAGACTGCCATGAACTTTTGAGCATGATTGCCTCTCTGCCTGAAGAGAATATTGCTACCAAGCCCGGATTCAAAGCTAGAAAAATTTACCAATTTCTCTTGGAAAGAGCTAACAAGTCTCAAGAAGCTGTTATGAGATCAAAGGCTAGAGCTGAGCATGAGTTCAGAAATTGGTTTCATCCCTATGAGAATCGATTTCACCATCCCCAAAGACCAAGGAATTTTAATGGAAGGATAAGACCACAAGTTGCACCTTGGAATAGGCCCTTTTCCATGCACCGGATGGGAGGATACCGAACTAAGCCCTATAGGCCACCCTATAGACCTCCTATGCGATGTACTCCTTTCCCTCAAAGAACTCATGATCCAAATTATGCCTCTTCATCAAATAGGCCGATTGAAACTGTTTTTACTGTGGAAGAATTCAAAGCTCCATCACCATTAAAGGAAACTAAGGATCAATTGAATGATCTAGGTGAGGACAAGATTGTGATTATTGCTTCTGATTCTGAGTCAAGTGATGCTTCTTGTGATAAAAGAGGAAGAAGAGGTTAACCTAAGAAAAAGAGGCTGAGGAAGAGCTTCACCCTTTCCTTGTTCGATGCAACGAGATTAGTGATCAAATTACTAGCTTAAGAGATGATTTTAATAACATAATTGGAAATTTGGATGACCTCTTCAATTTATTGGAGAAGGCTCTGAATAAACCAATCTAGGTTTAGATTTCAATTTCTTGTTTGTTTTTAAGATTTATTTTTTATGCATCTTAGGATTAGTTATCTAGTTTATGCTTTAATTTTAATTTTCTTTTATCTTATGTGTTTATTTTTCAAGTTTCATTAATAAACTATCTATCCAGTTTTATTTTTTCTATCACCTTAATTTTCTATTGCCTTTATGTTTGAGTAATTATCTTCATCAAGCCACCAGGTATGTTTTCTTGAGCCTTAACTCTCTATTTTTGGAAAGATATTGCATGAATTGTTTGCTTTTACATTGAGGGGCAATGTGAATTTTAAGTGTGGGGGGGGGGGTGATTACTTGATAGGTTTAGGTTTATTGCTTGAATAATTGAGTCATATGCTAGTTATTATTTGCATGAGAACTTAGGATAGAAAATTGTTTGTTGTTGGATTGTTTTTGGATTGATTATCCCCCAATTTTTCAAAATTGATTTTCGACAAAAAATTTTAAAATTGATGCTAAAATTTTGATTTTCTTAAAACTTTTTAAATTTTTCATGCATAAATTGATTAATTGATTTGATTATGATTGATGAATGCTTAGAATTTTAATAATATTTTATTTATTGATTGAGTTATAGCATTTTATTTGATTTCTTAGAATTAGGTATAATTGAAATTTGTGATATGATCTTATTTATTAATTGCTTCTATGATTATCTATTTCTAGAACTTGTGTTCAATCTTGATTGAAGTTATGATTGAGAAAGTATGCTATTGGTATATGTCAAGAATAAGTGTGGGGGACTACTTATAAAGAGGGTAATTAAAAAAAAATTCAAAAAGAAGTGCTCTCATGACAAGAGGAGAAGAGGTATTTCTGCATACTAAAAAAAAAAATCCATTGCTGTCACTCTTTTCTTAAACAAAAGGAGTTAGTAACCCTTGGAAAGAGGATAAGAGGCATGGAATTGCAGAAATATTGTCCCTCTAAAAAAATAAAAGAAGGAGTCCTTCTAGAGTACTAGTAGCCTCAAAAGGGAGTTAGTAACCCCTAAATCATGAACACTTCGAGGTTAGTAACCTCAATTTTCTAAAAACAATTACCCTTGAAAATCTATTATAACCCATAATGACCCTTGATGTATATCTATGGCACTACAATCTTTTGAGTAATGGAGAAAGAGAGGAAAACATAAGCCTATAGAAAGAAGTAGTTATAGAAAGTAAAAAATAGTAAGTGATTAAAACTACTTTGATTATGGCTACTTAAGAATGATGATACTTGTTATGTCTTGATTTTTGAATTTAGTATTATTATTATTCTTTGTCATTTTGATTTCATGATTGAATTGATTCTTTGATGAGTGTGTGAGTTCAAATTGATCTTTAGAAAAATTGATTTTTAATTAACTTACACACTGATTTGCTAAGGGACTAGCAAAGTTCAAGTGTGGGGGAATATGATTGAGCCAAAAACAACCATATTTTTATGCCTATTTTACTATGTTTTTGGATCTATTTATGCTTAATTATATGCTATTTTCATGATAATTGTGTTTTAAGTTCTTAAGTGATGTGAAATTGAGAAATTGTTATTTTTCACCTCTTTTGGAGCTATTTTGATGACTTTTTACACAGATTTTAGCAAAGCAATTTTGAGCATAGATTTGGAGATTCGAAGTTCGTGTTTGAAGACTTATTGATGACTAAATTGGAGATTTGAAGACTTTGAAGAATTATTTCAAGAAGCAAGGATTGAAGATTGGAGCTTTAATTGAAGACAAGCCATGGATAAGTTCTCAAGCTTTGGTATTTATGGATAATTTATGTGGGAAAATACTCAGCTCATATAAAATATTAATTGGAATTAAAATCCCAATTAATGACTCCTAAATCCAAGGAAATATCCAAATCCCGTAGATTCCCGATTCTAGTCCTAGCAGGATTAAGATTCAGGCGCAGTTTTGGTAGAAAAATCATAGCTTTCTGCTCAGACCTCCAATTAAAGCCCATGAGTACTCGTTGGAAAGCTGACTCCGAGATCTACAACTTTCTTTGGAAGTTCAAGACCCAGTTCTGCCATCTTCAAGCCCAAAAATGCCGTCGAAGTCACTGCACGAATTCAGCAAAAATTCAGGATCCTATTTTGACTTGGATTCTACTTTGGGAAGGCTTTTAATTTAACTTGGAGTCCAAGTTAGACCCTTAAACCGTCCTACACTTCTTTCCAAGTTAGGATTGGAATTCCTAGGGTTATTTCCACTATAAATAGGCACCTTAGGTCTAGGTTTTTAGAATATACACACATACAAGTAGATCTAGAAATTATTTTGTAGAATTGTTGAAGTTTTGGAGGACAAAAGCCCTAGTGCCGCCGCCCCCCTCTTCTTCCATCAATAAGATAAGTTTTTCTTCTTATTCTTTGGATGCTCACTCAATTTATGAGTGAGTAATCCTTTTCTTTACTCCAATGTAGAATTTAATTGATCTCTTGACATATATATTGGTGAGATTTTGTGCTTATATATGATAATTGTTAGAGTATTCTTTTGATCTCTGTTTTAATTTTATGTTGCTTGTTTTGATTGATTGAGCCGGCACTTTCATGATAAATTAAGTTAGCATTAGCTAGATCAAGTCGAGGATTGACGTTCTGGCTTGGTTATTTGTAGCAATTGGGGGAGGACGGAAGTCCCTTCCAAGGGAGATAAGGAACTTTGAGTGAGAAATTGCTCTTTGTGCTTGTATAAATTACTAGTTCTTCATGCTTTGATCCCTAGCAAATCTTTAAGCCTTGACAGCTAATTGATTAGTTAGGAGGAAAAAGGGGTAATTTAAGCTTTGACGAGTAATCTTACCTAATTAAGGTGATTTAGGATTTAATTCCGACAAGCTAATCTATGATTTCATAATTATTAGATATCAATGATCCATGTTATAATTGTCAAGAGGGATATTAATTCTATGTTGGAGGTTTTTATTAATTGTTTTCTCGATTATTCACTGCTTTCTTGTTAATTGTTTTCTTTAATTTTCTTGATTGTTCTCTTGATTGGTTTTAATTGTTAGTTTGATTAGGTTTAATTTCACTATAAAAATTCTCTTTAATTTGTTTAATTGTTTTAAGAAAAAGATTAATAACCTATTTCTTTGTGGGTTCGACCCCTACTTGCCCTATCTGCTTTAGTTAGGAATTTGTTGGGAATTTTATTTTTATGATTTGCTGACGACCGATCAATTTTCTAAGCTAAAAGTTCAAATTGGGGCCCAACCTTTAGGGAAAAGGTCAGTGAAGGGCCTAACCTTTCAATAAGGTCAAATTAGGGCCCAACCTTTTCGAATTGGGTCAAAAAAGGACAAAATAGGTTTTGTCAGGATGAGTGTAGAACACGCGCCGTTAAACCTAACGGCCCGCTGACATGTCACGTTAACTTTATTTTTAATGAGAAAATTGTTGATTTTGTTTTATTAAAATAAAAAACAAATTTTCTATAAAACGAAACGAAAAAACGATAAACAAAAGGGGGGAAAGGGGGTAATAGAGTACGGTGATTAGGGTTCTTGTGCGCTAAAATTCTGGGGAAAGAATTTGAGAGAGGAAGGGAAAATTTGTCTAAGGGTTTCTCTGGTCTCCTTTCAGTGAAGGTTTCCACAATGAGTTTCAGAGGAAGTTCTTCAAGGTAAGCTATGAATTGTGATATATTTGATGTAATTTTGTGACTAAGTAATTTCTTTGCTATTGATTTGTTTATTTAAATTTTTTATAGTGTGAGTAGGGATTTGGGAAGGAGTAGGGATTCCGAAGTTGGGTTAGACTTCATAAGTGCTTACAAGCTAATATCATCAAGTTATCCAGTAGAGAGGGAGTATGAAGGACGGACCATATACTGTTATTGCAACCTAAAGGCACATCGATGGTGTTCTTGGACAACCAAAAATCCTGGTAGAAGGTTTTATGGATGCAATAGATACCCTGTAAGTATGAACTACAATCGTGTTATATAATTATATGTATTCTTGTTGGAAATTTATGTAAGTGTGTTGTACTGATTTGTTGGGTTTAGGAGGATGATTGTCGATTTCATGAGTGGCACGATCCAATTATGTCTACAAGAGCAAGAGAGATCATCATGGATCTTAGAAATAGAGGAAGACTCTTATATGAGAATGCAAAGTTGTTGAAGAATGAAGTGTTAGAGTTAAGAAACAATGCGGTGGAGCTGTTAGAAGCAGAGGTCATTGAAGAAAACATTTTCATGAGGAATGAAGTTGCTGCATTGCGGGCAAAATTGGAAGAAATCAAACCTCCAGCAAGGGGTCATGGTTCTTGTGTAACAGGGAAGATGCTTCTGCTTTTGCTGTTTGGCCTGTTTTGTGTAATGTGTTTGATATCAATTAGGAGCAACAAGAATAATTGTAAAATCAATTATGCCTTACCTTAGTTTGTGAAGTGTTTTGGGGCTACTCATTGAACCTTTATTTAACTCGTTTGTAATGTGAATTCAGTGTTTATGGAAGCATTTTGTGCTTACCTTGGCCAGCTTTTTATGTATTGAGTTTATATTGAGTTTATATTTGATTTCTATTCTGCATTTTGATTCTGCAATTTAGATGTTTCTGCTTTGTAAGAAATGATTGTTATCATTGTATACAGTTTGGGGTCATATTAAAGAGGAAATGAATATTGATTCTACATTTCTACTGCAAGAATTAAAGCCAAGAACAATTAGAACAAGAACACCAGCCAATTCCAATCTCTAGAGAATAAATTTCACTTGGAATTTTCAACACGAAATATAGATAGCCTAATATAGATTTGTCAAAAGTGGCAGTATGCCAATATCCATACAACCATTAAAAACACATAAATAGCAAGCTGGTTCATAAAAGGTCATGGAACCAACATCCATGACCAACTTAAACATACACCATTTGTCCTAACCAAAATAACAAGTCAGATAAGTAAACATTGTTTCCTTACAAAAGACTTAAAGTACCAACTAAATCTTCATTAGACCCTAAAGACTAGCATTAAGGACTCTACAATCTCCATGGATCTTTCTGTTTTCCCTTGCTAGTCTTGGAGGGGTTGTGACTCTGAATGGATGAGTCTTCAACTCCAGATTCTTGAGTTCCATGGAGTTGATCAGTGTGTGTCCTTGTCTTTTTTCTATTAGGGCTTCCAATGTTGATGATTCTTTCACTTGGCATTCCGGGCTGTCAATGTTTGAAAGCTATTGTTAGTGGTTGGTCAAACTGATGAAATAAGATAAAGGACATAAGTAATAGACTTACATTCAAAATCTGTCGCCCTGTTTCTATGTTTGTGTACAGCCCTATACCCTGCATCCTTGTCCTTTTCTTGCTAGTGTGACCTTGTTTAGACTGTTTGTTAGACCCTCCAATACAAGTAGAAACACCTGATGGCTGGCTTCCAACAGTTGAGGTCGCAACACTTCTTTGCAGATTAGTAGGTCCACTTCTTTTCACATTAGGGTTGCCACTTCTTCCTTGCATCTTGGCAACTGATTTTGGACTGGTTCTGAATTCAGGTTCAGTGCTGCTAATGACCTTTCCATCATTATCTAAAATCACCCTTCCAACAGGTGCTCTACAGTTGGCTTTTGGAGGTTTTTTGTGTTTTGAAGGTTTTTTGCTGGATGATGCTTCTCCTTGAGTAGGGGCTGTTGCTCGATTCACTGTTGCCCTCACATGTCTGGGATGACTTCTTCATGGAGGGTTGTGGATGCCATTAAAGGTATTTGGTTGGTTGTGTTGACATTGGCAGTTGCATGACCATTTGTCCGCTCAGCATTCTCAGATGCAAACTGAGCAGTAGCATTTGCACTTCCATCCCCTTCAGCATTTAATGAACATAAAGCAACATTAATGACACAAAATGTGCCAGATCTAAAGCCAAGAGAGTCTGCAGCAAAATGAAATTAGGAGGAAAGTTTTACCTGAGTACTCAGCTTCTGCATGTGCACCATTTCTAGAGACTCTAGCAGTTGACCTTGCTGGTTGGTCTTGATTCCTCCTCGTTGTTTCATTTAGGGAAGTTGCAACTTCTTCTGGCATTGTTGACATGTTTTCTGAGACAGAGGCTTATAGATCTGGTGGAGAAGGCTGCTGGTCTTGTGCTTCCTGGCACATAAAGCAAAAGGAAAAAAAGCAATAGCATTAAATATGTAAAGTGTAAATCCAAACATCTTTAAAAACTGAACCCATGTGACTGAACAGTAAATAATTGCCAGTACAAAATGACAAAAATGTTAAATTACCTCTCTGCCCTGCAGATGACACCCTCTTTTATTGTGACCTTGTTTGTTGCAAAGTTGGCAGGTCATTATCATGCCCTTCCTAGACATTTTGGTGCTTGCAAATTTGGGCTTTTTGGCCTCCTCTCCAACCTTTTTCTTCCTAGCAGTCTTGGGCCTCCCTGGCATTCTTCTGTAACGGGGTGGGTTAACCTGTTCAGTTTCTTCAATTTTGGGCCAAGCATCTATGCCAGGCATAGGTTGCAAAGGAAACCCATATGCCAACATATAAACATCCTTGTGGTACCAACTTGACACATATTTTTCAATGTTAGCTCGTTTATGACTGATTGCACAGATGGCGTGTGCACAGGGTATGCCTGAGTGTGTGTACCTACGACAGCTGCATGTCTTCATGTCTAGATGAACTGTCAACTGCTGAGTCCCATGTAGAATCTCATAACCTGCAGCTCCATTGAAATGCACAATACAGTTATCTGCCACTTCTGCATTTTGGTTGATGATCTTCCATATGTTTGGACCCAATTGGCCTTTCGACTTTTCAGCCTCCTTTCTCTTCTCTCCAATTCTTACCATAAGCCTCCTTCTGATAGCCTCAAATAAAGACACCACAGGCATTTTCCTTGCCGTCAACAATGTGCCATTAAAGGCCTCACACATGTTGTTGTCAATCATGTCACAACAACCTTGTGTGCTTAGAAAGGCCCTACACCACTGCCTAACTGGTGTCTTTTCAATGTCTTTTGCAGCTTTGGAATCCCAAGCCCTCAATTCCTCAAGCCTCTGCTTATAAACTGTCTCATTTGGAGCCTTTCCAATCTTCCAAAATGCTTCCTTCAACTTACTGCCTCTATGTTTCTTGTCTCTCCAATTGCAATACATATGCCTTGCTCAAAATCTGTGCTCGGCATAAGGGAAGAGGTCTAGTATTGCCACATTTATACCCTGTAAACAATTGTAAACAAATAAAGAAAACTAGCATGTAAATTAAAAATAATTGTAAAATCAAGAAAGTTAAGTGTAAGAATATGTGTTACCTTCATTTGGTCAGACATAAATATCCAGCCTCTGCCATCTTCGGAAATCAATATCTTTGCTCAGATTTTCCAGAAACCACAACCATGATTCTGTACATTCCACCTCAACCAATGCCCACGCAAATGGAAACATTTGGTTGTTTCCATCTCTACCCACTGCTACAAGTAACTCTCCCTTTGTTAAACTTTTCAAAAAACATCCATCCAAACCAATGAAAGGCCTACACCCCATGGTAAAACCCTTTTTTAAATTATGCAAACAAACATAGTATCTCCTAAAGTAAACAAGAGAATCTTCATTTTCCTTTTCACATTGCATCCAAACAGAGCTCCCTGGATTGCTCTCTTTAATGGCTGCAGCATATCTTTTCAGACTACCAAATTCCTTTTCATAGTTCATAGCTATTTTTCTCATAACTTCTCTCTTCGCCCTCTTCACCTTACTGTGACTAACATTAAATCCATATCTATCCTTAACAGACTGTATAAGCTCAACATAACCTATGTTTGGTTGCCTTTGGAATTCTGCACTAAACAATTTCACCAGCATCTTCTGAGACATCCTTGGGGTAGTGAAACCTCTATCACATTCATGTTTTCTATGAAAAGTTTTCACTTGAAAACTTTCGATTGACTTTTCAATGCAACCATAAATGTGCCAAGGACATTTCTCATTACTGCACTTAGCCCTAACCCTTGTCTTAGAATTTTTAACCCAAACCACTGCCTTCCTCTGTAAAATAGACAACAAAGAAACTGTTTCTTTAAACTGATCAGCATTTTTAAAAACCATTTCAGTTTCTATGTGTGGGCGAGGATTGTTTGGATTGAAGACAGGAAACTTACTCTTTCTCCTAGTTGCATCATCCACCATTTCTTCCTCATCAGATGGATAGTCCCCTAAATCTTCAGAAGAATAATAATAAGTGCTAAGTAGATCCCAATACCCTTCTTCCACTTCATCATCTGATGCACCCTCTACTGACCCCTCATCATCATTCCCTACATTTTCTTCCCTAAAACCAGTTCCAAAAGTTTCTACTTCAACTGGTTCCCCACTTACCTTGTTCATTCCTTGCTGAACCATTTCTTCCAAGTTTGTTGCAAAATCATCAAAAGCTGCATTTACAGCTACCTCATCAATATCTTCAACTTCCACTTCAACATTCTGCCCATCATCTATATTATTGTTTTCACCTTGACCATTACTTCCATCACCTCCTAATTGCCGATCACCAATATCAGCTTGGCCATTTAAATTGGCATCACCATTGTCTCCTAAACCCTGTTCTCCTACATCATCATCAGCAGCTGGTTCTGCATTTTGTTCAACTCCATCAATCAACAAAGGAGGATCTTCAGGGATATCTATCCCATGTTCTACATATATATCCACTGACCCATGTATTGATAAGTCATCACACATGACTAATACCTCTCTGTCATTTGACATAACCCTCAGACCCCTTGAACATAATGGGTACCCTGGCCTCAAGTAAAACAACGCTTTTATGTTCCTATACCCAACATCATCTAATATTCCAAGGAACTCTATATGACTCAACCTATCTGGATCCACCCTAAGATTATCAACTATTCCATCTACATATTCTAAGGACTCCACATCACCTACAAACTTTCCAGAGTAATGAAATCGAATTTCACCCATAAAAAATGCCATTCTGCCAAACATTTAATAAGACAACATTTAAAGTATGCACTAGGGTTAAACAACAATCAACACCAATTAAAAAAGCCAATCATGCTAAGAATATACTAAAATAGACAACAAAATTTGCATATATCATTTGCATATATCATTTGCATATATCTAACAGGTAAGTGCCAACCAGTCTTGAAAAACTAATACTTTCAGAATTCCTATATGCAGAATAAATGGAGTTTCAAGTCAAACATAAGAACATCAGAAGATTTGTGTAACCTGCAATGTGTATGACTTTTTCAATAAACAGTTTCAAAATTGACAGATAGAACGATTAAGAGAGAACTCTTGCAACAACATATCAATTCATAAAAATTTCAATAAACATTTCAAAGAATCAACTCATAAGTGAACTTCAGCTACAACATATCAATTCATACAGAAAAACCCAAACCGAAATGATGAAAGCATTCTCAAAATCCCCAAATTTCGCGAAAACCCAGTTCCCAAACCCTAATTTAATTAACTGGAATTAGGTTACTCAAAACCCTAAAGCTTCGCATGATTAATCATCTAAAGACAGCAAAATAAAAACTAAAAATTTTTAAACTAACCTCGAATTACAGAGCAGAAGAAACTACGGCCCGTAATCACCTCGATTCAACGCTTATGATCTCATCGTCTTCTTCGAATCAACCAAAAAACCGAAAGCCACAGTGTTTCCAAAGTAGAAATCGAAGGAAAGAAGGTTTTAGGGTTTTCGAATTGATTTTTGATAGAAAACTAGGACTTTGTTTTTTCGCTCTTTTGATATCGCGAAAATAATCTGTCAAAAAGAATTTAATCATCTTTTTTTTTCTTTTTTATTTTAATTACTTTTTCTCTTTTCTTATCAACGGCTAAGACGATATGGACTGCCACGTGTCAACATCTATAAACTTCACGCGCCCTTAACAAATGTGTTATACATGCACTGTCAACTTAAACGGTTTGTCCTTTTTTGACCCAATTCGAAAAGGTTGGGCCCTAATTTGACTTTATTGAAAGGTTAGGCCCTTCACTGACCTTTTCCCTAAAGGTTGGGCCCCAATTTGAACTTTTAGCCTATTTTCTAGTCCACTGTTTATTATGATGATATATATACTAAATGTTATTTGAAAGATCCAGGGAATTTACCAAAGGCCCCTTTTGAGAATCGATGAGGAGACTCTATTTGAACTTTTTTTGTCATTTTCTGTCTTTTCTCACTTGTCAAATTACTAAGAAGACCCTAGGTTAGTTTTTAGCTAGTTCTTGCCCTTGAGCCTTTTTTTGTAATTATCATTTCCTTTCACAAGTGTTATAATAAATTATATCCCCATTATCTCTACTTTTGTTAATGAACGCCAGAATTGTAACCTCTCTTCAGGCCTGTCATGTCCATATGAAGAAGAGAGTAAATTTAGTTTTTGTTTAAGTGTTACACACTGTAGAGGAGGAAACAAAATTGAAGCTATTGCACATGTCCATATACAAACTAATATTTACTATTTATTGCTAACTTTAGGGCATATGCTTAATGTTAATAGTATAGTCTTTCAAAGATGTAACACTTTTAAAATCATATATAGTACTTTCGAACTTTCCAATGCATCAAACAATTTAATTCGAATAGAACATTGTTCAAAGAAGTAGATTTTTGAAGCCGATCCACTTATAATATATTAATTATTCATTACTCTTAGTGATAATAAGAGAACCATATTGGTTTGTAGTATTTTTTTTTTTTGATGAATTTGATTTGTAGTATTTTGCAATAATAAACTCTAGGTATGTAAATGCACTTAAATAGTAAGTGCATTCATCATATTTTACATGCGTATCCTATCCTGAATATTGGTGATTGTCATGAGATTTTCGAATATTGATGGTGTGGTTTGTCTTCCGATTATATAAAAATTCTTAATTGGAAAAATAAATGTAATAATATATATATATAGCATATTACATGTTACAAAAGTTGAACTGTGGAAATTTGTTTTTAACTTTGACACTTTCAATTCAAATCCTGGTTTAATTTACCAATTCTTTCTAGGTTTAATTAAGTTCAACATCCAACTTCAACCTAATATGCTTGGCGTCAAAAAAAAAAAAAAAATTCAACCTAGCTAATGCTGCTTAAATATTCGATTCCCATATACATATTCAAATTCTAAATATTCTTTTGGTTTGACCGCATTCATCAAGAAACACCTGGCGTACGCGCTTGGACAGTTTTGTATGCAATCTGATATATCTTGAAGTTGCTGTGGACATGAGGAACCAGTTTCATTTTTAGAGGACTTCGAAAATCGAAGGTGCAAAAATTTACAGAAGATTGTACCAGAAAAGGATACGCTATAGTAATCAGAGCGATCCCAATTGGCTTATATATATGGATGATCTTGTACAAACATACATATGTGCAAATAAATAAATTGAAACTTAAAAACTATAGAAATAGGATTGTTTGTGCCATTTGAAGGAAAGTATTGAAGTTTCTGCCGGCAAAGAAGATTCGAAACTTTTTGTTTAGCCTTCTACGTACCTTTTTATTAGATTTGAAACTTATTCAAAGCCATTTTTGTTTAAAGATGGTTCCGTCCAAATCCTTGCTTTACAAATGGCAAGCAGCCTGTCTTTGGTGCATAATGCATAAGGCAGTCTTCTAAAAATCAACAGTCGGCCATAAAAGGGTTGATGGCTTGACACTTTCAAATCCTGTTTTATTTAGCAACAATTCCTTGTAGGTTTAATTTCAACATCAACTTCAACATAATGCTGCTTAATTGTTGTAGTATTAATTAATTAATAATTATGAAAATAAAATTTTTTATGTTGTATTTTGATTCCCATTTTGTTTGCACTTATTTTTTATTTATTTATTTATATTATATAATTGTGTTTACGGCTTGACCGCATTTATCAAGAAACATCTGGCCTTATTTGCAACACGAGACACACACGGATTTGGTCATATCTGAGCTTCAACATACAATTCGAGAATTTGGAATCTTGGATATCTTGTTTTTGTTTTTGTTTTTGTTGCTTTATTATTTAATTTAATGGAAGAAAAAAAGCATGTGCCCACTATCATCGGCTATCAATGTACTATCTATCTCTTTGCAAAATAATGATTGATAAATGCTTTCCATTTTTTAATATTCGAATTTTGCTATCTGTAAATGTAAATATTAATGAAAGAAAGTATTATTGGTGTTATTGTGGTACATGCTCCCCGTGGATCTTCTTTTCTTTTGCTATCAGCTAAAGATGCTCATGGTCGTGAGATTATTTAGTTTGTGATCTATTTGATAAGTAATTAAATTATAGTAAAAATTTAACAAAATATTATCATGAAATGGTCTAGGTGGAGTCTTTTGCATGAAAATCTTATTTAAAAGGATAATTTTAACCTTTATACAAAACTTCCGTGTTAGTAGCGACATTTTAACCTTTTTTATAATTTTTCCTCTAACAATTTCAGAGGAAGGTAAAGTAAGTATTTTCTTAATGATTAAGAGAGAAATTAATGTGATGTGAGAAATATATAGATAGATAGGAAGTAAAGATATGGTATTGGTATGGAATGGATCACCTAAAATAAAGCAAACGCGTTAAAGAAACGCGTCTTTATATTAAAGCGATAATTCTTTTAAAAAATAAATAAAAATAAAGCTATTGACGTCAGCATTCAGCAACTTCTCCGCTTCTGCTTCTTCCTCTTTTGTCCTCTTTCTCCGTTGCATAAATATCTATAAATATATATTTCCTCCCTCCTTTTAATCACTTCGATTTATTTTTCTTCTCCTCTCAAAGCCAAAGGAGTTTTCGGTTCTGAAACAAAAATCTACACCATTCAGGTAATTCAAAACTGAAGAACCCATGGGCATGGCTCTCTCTTTTTCTTTCCTTATCAAGAATTTTTCACTGTTTTGCTTATTCTTGGTTCTGTATACCCTATCTGTCGATTCCCGTAACTCTTTTTTTTTCCATTGCTTTTCGTTGTTTTAGTTTTGGGTTTGATCCATATTTTCAGTATCTTTCGTTCTCTTGCTTGTCTGAGATTCTCTTTTAATTTTTCGTTTTTCCGCTTTGAAATATTCTTGTCAATGACTGCAATTGATATCTTTTCTTTTTAGTACCATTAGAATGAACGGTGCATGTGGTGTTTAATAATCTACGTTTCTTGAGGCCAAAAGAACCATCTGGGTTTTTTTTTCTTGTGTAAATCTATGTGTTTGATCATGTTTGCATGTTTGCAGACACATGCATGTATATCAGTATATGTACCTTGTAATTAAGACTATTTTTATGTGTTTTGTGGACATGCATACATGTATGTATGTATGTATGTAAATCCAACAGATTTACCATGGCTGACGGTTAAATCCATAGAGGAATATGTATAATGTATGTGTATGAATCTTTTTATTAGAGAGCACCGACATTGATGTTCATAATTGTGAAGACAATGAAAAGGAAATTATGGCTTAATTATTGTTTTTTTTTTTTTGTTGTAAATTTCTTGTCATTATTGATGAAGCATGAGAGAATTTTCTGATGTATTTACTTGATTATGCCATCTTACACGCCTTTAAAAGCTTGGATTTTTAATTATTCTATATTCATGGTATTTTTAAATGTTATGATTTCAAATTCTTTATTACTAGTTTGTATTATGTGGCTCTTGATCTGTTGCTTGGATCTGTTGTGGTGGCTTTCTTGTATTATATCAAATTAATAATGTGAATTAATATCACAGAGAGAGAATAGGGCGTTTATTATTAATAGGAGTTTTAAGGCTTGTCTCTCTTTGATAATGGAACATAATAATCCATTGTTGATTGGAAATTGAATGTTGAACATTCTTAATCCTTTCCTGTTTTCTGCCCTGCATATATGGAAGAATGAGAGACAAGAAAAGAGAATCATGAAATGTTAAATATTATATATATAATAGATCCTTAGAATTAGGCATGAACTTCTTCTCTCACAAACTTGCCCCCTTATGAACAAAGCCTATGAAACCAGCCTAGCTTGGATTTTTCTATTCATGATAGCATTTGTTTCTGCTTTACTTCTTAGTATTTATTTTTAATGTTATCCTTTAAAGTTTGTTTTAGCTGACAAAGATTTAGACTTCACTCTTGGCAGATTAATTAGTTAAGCTTACTATTTCAAGTTGAAGAAACATGGGAGGTGGTAAGGACAAGCACGAAGGAGACCACAGTGACAAAGGGTTGTTTTCTCACCTTGCTGGCTACGCTGCTGCTGGACATTATCCGCCTGGAGCCTACCCTCCGCAAGGATATCCCCCACAAGGCTACCCACCAGCTGGATACCCTCCTGCTGGTTATCCTCCTGCCGGCGGATACCCTCCAGCTGGATATCCTCCCCCAGGAGGATACCCTCCAGCAGCATATCCACCTCATAGTCATGGCGGATATCCCCCAGCTGGTTATCCTGGTATGTTACTGTGGCTTTTTCCTCTTAGTTGCTTGTAGATTTTAGTTGTTAATCCTCCTTAGTTTAGGTGATATGGTCTTTGGTTTCCTTTTATACTCTCCTGAGAGCTAGGACATATCATTGGATTACTTATTTTTGATGTGATGTCATTTTTTTTTCCTCCTTTGATGAAGGTTTTTCACTCAGTCATTTGCATTGAAAGGGGAAAAAGACACATTGATTTTTCTTTTGTGAATTGCATCAATATTCTTTAAACCTCTAAAATAAAAAAAGATCTAGGTTGATGTTACTTTCCGAGTCATTTTCATATCTTATCATCATTTGACCAGAAGAGTAAAAATTTACAGGACACAGTTCCTCACATGGACATGGTGGTATGGGAGCATTATTAGCTGGGGGTGCTGCCGCTGCAGCTGCTGCTTATGGGGCTCACCATATGGCACATGGAGCTCATCATGTTGGACATGGGGCTTATGGCTATGGTTATCATGGTCATGGAAAATTTAAACATGGGAAATTTAAGCATGGGAAGTTTGGAAAGCATGGGAAGTTTGGGAAGCACGGAATGTTTGGAAGGCACAAGGGCAAGTTTGGATTCAAGAAGTGGAAGTAATCCCGGGCGCCGCATCCCAAATGTCTCTTTATCATACTAGCATGTCATTTTAACAGTTACTGACTTGGTCCTGTCATTACTTTTACCCCAATAAACATGGATTTGTTTCAGATGTTATATGTGCCTGACAGTTAATACTATATCCTGCTGCTTCATATGTTATGTTCTTGTATATATGAAAGAGTTTGGTTTGATCAGACAGGGAGTTTATATTTTCATCCCTTTAATCTTTTCTATTAGCCAGGCCATTCTTTTGTTTGGTTTGTTGATTAAAATACCCTTTGCAAGAGGGTTGGCTATATATGGTGTAGCCAAGTAGGGGCTACTGATTAGTAGGTAGTAGCTAACATGAAATTGAAAACCAAACACTTTACCTTTCTGTTAGAGCCTTAGAGGTGTTGATCCAAAATTAGTCATATGCTTCTTTTCATATGTCCCCGTTTAATTAACTCTTTTCTACTCTTTTACCCTTTTACCTTTACAATAAGGGTAATTATTTGATACACGGGGGACTCTACATGCGGGTTGTGGAGTTAAAACATGTCCATTTTTTTAATTAATTAAGTTTTAAATATTTCAATCTAGTCCCTAGAGGACACATGTCACCCTTCAGGACCTGTTTGTGTAGTCTGCTAAACTCCACCGCCGGTGTATTGTATAATTTTCCTTACAATAAAAAAAGTCTTGGTAAATTATTATGGCAAATTATATAATACACCATCAGTGGAGTTTAGCAGACTACACAAGCATGTCCTAAAGGGTGATATGTGTACTCTAGGGACTAGATTGAAATATTTAAAAAAGGGTGATATGTGTACTCTAGGGACTAGATTGAAATATTTAAAACTTAATTGATTAAAAAATTGGACATGTGTCAACTCTACAACCTGTTTGTGGAGTCCAAAATTTACACTATCGGTGTATCAAAAATTACCCTTGTTATAATTATATTTTGGGGGGTTAACTCAAGAGTATTCTCTAAGCCAGCTTTATTGATCCGAGACTATAATCTCTTTTTAGTTTTGGGCACAAAGACTATAATCTCTTTTAATTAGTTGAAAGTTATAATAATTGCGAGTTATTAAATCGTACCAAAATTTTTGCCTACTAGTTGCTATATCATGATTATCATCTGTTCAGCACTATGGGCCCGAATTCAGCCCTTTCAAGTTTCAACAACCCGAAAGTAGGCCCAATTGCGCACATGCTAGCAGAGTGGGTGTCATATATATATATGCCATTGAAAGTGCAGCCCGATCTATTTATTTACTGAAACATCATTCTTTATTTGGAATAAAATCTTTGTTGTTCACCTTTTTTTTTTTTAGGAATCAATTGTTGTTCACGTTTTATATTAAACATTTAAACTAAAAATTTTCCATAGGAATCAATTGTTGTTCACGTTTTATATTAAACATTTAAACTTAAAATTTTCCAAAGCTCACTCAAAAAAAAAAAATTCCAGAACTATAAGTAAAATTTCTTAAGGTTCGGTTAGGCCTTTTGGCACTTTTATTAATTCTAAAAAGAAAAAGGAAATTATGAATCTATACTATATATAAAAGTACGAATAAGGGGAAACTTTATGTTTTCCGATTGTACCCTTTTTTTTCAAATATATTTCTAAATTGCCATTACTAAATAATATTTTAATTGTTTCATTATTAAAATAATGAAAATTTAGATTATCTCATTAAAATTAGGATCCAACGTGGCCAATAGGAATGCTCCACATATTTTTAGCATCTGAATTTTCGTCCTAAACATTCTCCATGTCGATTTAGGAGAAGATAAATTCTGTCCAGAAATTTCAAGGGCAAAATTGTTCACCGAAATGGTAGAATTAGGTCTCGAGATAAACATAAAAGTTGTAGATTTTGAAATACTCTTTCCAACGGTACCTTATTTACATTTTTATGAGTTCTGGATCAAAAGTTATGAATTTTCTTCCAAAACTGTTTTTGTGAAGTCCTCCTTCAAATAGAATTTAACAATGCTGCATCAGGGATGAATCATCATTGCATCATAATTATTGATTGGACTCAGACTCCTTTTTTGGGCTTCCATATTAACGAATTGGGCCTAAGAATATCAGATTTAGCCTTCAAGATATCTGGCTTGACAATTTGGGTTTCATGGACTCAAACGAGTCTATGAGCCTACTGGCCGAAATGAGACAAAATCAATAGTTTCTCCAAATCTATACTATATATCTATACTATATATAAAAGTACGAATAAGGGGAAACTTTATGTTTTCCAATTGTACCCTTTTTTTCAAATATATTTCTAAATTGCCATTATTAAATAATATTTTAGTTATTTTACTATTAAAATAATAGAAATTTAGATTATCCTCATTAATTAGGATCTAACATGGCCAATAAGGATGCCCCAAATCATCTTTAGCATCTGAAGTTTCGTCCAAAATATTCTCCAAGTCGATTTAGGAGAAGATCAATTTCGTCCAGAAATTTCAAGGGCAAAATCGTCCACCGAAACGGCAGAATTAGGTCTCGAGATAAACATAAAAGTTGTAGATCTTGGAAATTGTTGAGTTAGAAGAGTAGGCGATATTATGATTTTGATTTCCTTGTCTCTGTGTGGTTATCAAAATTTCATAAGATGGTTATTATAATTTCATGAGGAGGTTATCAAAATTCCATAGTGTGGTTACAAAAATTTCATATGGAACTTATCAAAATTTCATGAGAAGGTTATCAAAAATTCATAGTGTGCTTACCTAAATTTCATAGGATCGGGCTATTAAAATTTCTTAGGAAGGTTATTGAAATTTCATAGTGTGGTTATCACAATTATATAGAAAGGTTATCAAAGAGATTATCAAAATGTCATAGCGGGGTTATAAGAATTTCATAATGTGGTTAACGAAATTTCATAAGGAGGTTACTAATATATCCCGTAGAGGTTATTAAAATTTCATAGTGTGGTTATCAAAATTTTTTAGTGTGGTTATCAAAATTTCATATGAAGGTTATAAAAGTCTCAATTTCATGAGGAGTACCAAAATTTGATAGAAAGTTATCAAATCTCATAGAGTGATTATCGAAATTTCATAGAGATCGGATTATCAAAATTTATAGGTAGATTATCAAAATTTCATAGTGTTGTTATCAAAATTTCAAAGCGAGGTTATCAAAATTACATAATGTTATTATCAGAATTTCATAGAGGGTCAACAAAATTTTATCGAGGGGTTATCAAAATTTCATAAAGAGGTTATCAAATTTTCAAAATGTGATTACCAAAATTTCATAGTGGTATTTCTGGGGAGGTTATCAAAATTTCATAATATGGTTACCAAATAAGGAAGGTTATTAAACTTTTATTATGAAATAATCAAAATTTGAGGGAGGATATCAAAATTTCATATGAAGGTTATCAAAATTTCATAGTTTAGTTTTGAAAATTTCATAAGATGGTTATCAAAATTTCATAGGGAGATTAACAAAATTTCATAATGAGGTTATCAAAAAATCATAGGGAGATTATCAAAATTTGTAGTTATCAAGATTTCATAAGGAGGTTATCAAAATTTTATAGGGAGGTTTATCAAAATTTTATAGGAAGGTTTATTAAAATTTCATAACGAGGTTATTACAATTCATAGTGTGATTATCAAAATTTCAGAGTGTGATTACTAACAATTCATATGGAGGTTTTTAAATTTTCATAACGTGGTTATCAATATATCATTTGGAGGTTATCAACATCTCATAGTGTTGGTTATCAAAATTTCATAGTGAGGTCTTCAAAATTCCTTAGGGAGGTTAACAAAATTTCATAAGAATGTTAAAAAAATTAATAAAAAGGTTCTCGATATTCCATAGTATCGTCATTAAAATTTCATAGGAAGGTTATCAAAATTTCATAAGGAGGTCACAAAAAATAGTGTAATAATCATAATTTAATAGAAAGGTTATCATAATTTCATATGAATATTTCATTTAAACACGTTGGGCCACGTGCAACGCACGTGAAAGCTAAAACTAGTTATCATGAGTGTGTATTCCATAATATATAATCCAATGAATAAAATACCGGATCGGAGGCCATACCGGTGAGGCCACCGGTATCCGGTTGAACCGGTGGTTAAACCATTTAAGAGTTTTTTTTAAAAAAAAAATTTAGTATAAAATAAATATAATATATGATGAAATAATCATTAAATAACACTTTGGTGGAGTGGTTAAGTCTTTTGTCTTCATTCAAAGTGTGTTGGGTTCCATTTTTACCATTTGTAATTGTTTTTTTTTTTTCGAAATGAAAAAAAGTTGACCAAGTCCAAAACCAGTAAACCGGTCGGTTCAATTGTGATTGAACCGGATCAACGTCGGTACATTGACTTGACAATTTTATACACATACCGGTATCGGACTGGACATCAATTTCCAATACAACCGGCCGATCCGATACAGTTTTAAAACCATAATAATTTCACTTATCCTAATTCCTAAACAAGTTTATGGTCTTAAAACAGAAAAAATAAAATAAAAAGGGAAGGTAACATGAGTAAAGGGTGTAGAATTAGATTTAGAAATAAAGAATTAGAGCCCCTAGGGCTTCACTTTTGTTGAGGTGGATTTGGGGGGATGGCCCAACAGCTATGGATGGAAAAGGCATGTGCATTGGCTTATTTGAAAAGGAAATATGGTTTGAAAACCTCGTGCTTTGTTGGGTGGTAGATGCATTTCTCCTCCCAAACCCAATCTATTTCAATCACACTTCACACACAACTTGCTTTTAATCTAAACTATTATTAGTCCATTAAGTCATTAACCTTCATTATTTTCATATACTTTATATACTTCTGCCTTAGTCAATTTTCTATAATATATATATAATATAATAAGATAATAATTCTTCAATAATTTGTACAATCAATTACAGCTAATTTCGTATATATAATTAATGTTCATACTTCAATTTCGGATATAATTAGTTCACATTGTCCATCTTAATATTCAAATATCTAAGATGATTCTCAATTAAAGATTTCTTTTGTATATATAATATAACCATAATATAATAATATAATAGCGAAAAGACATAAATTCGTACATTTTTTTAAGAATATGATCTAATACATATGAAGGTACATTGTATTTTAGATTAATATTTAACTTTATAAATTTCAATTGTATTAATATTGCCACACATTATGTAAAATATGGCAAAGGTAAATAATGTGGCTTTCTCGCTCTCTCTCTCCATAGATTTTTAATGTTGAAAGTGATATTGGATCAAGTACTAAATTAAGAAAACAAGTGACTTTGTGAATTTCAATTCAAAATTCCCCAATATTAGAATATTTGTTTTATATGCACTTTATTATATGAACATATATATGTAGACAATTTCGTGGCAATTTTTCTCCCTTTTGTCACCTTATCCACTTTGAATATGATTTTATTAAAATTCTTGTTGGGTAAGGGAACAAGGTTTTTGGAGAAGTGCCACATGGGTGACGCAAAGAGATTCAAGAACTATTCATACCTTCAAATTGTATTTTTATAATTTTTTATTTTCCTTGACTGCCAGAGGAGATGATTTGAACATGGTTGGATTTGGAATAGACATATATATCCACACACATATATATATGTGGCATAGTTATGTCTGAATCTAACCGCCGTCGTATTTATTACTATTGACTCAAATCTTCAAATTATCTCAAAAAATGTTCAAATTATAGTATTTGGAGTTGATACGGTATTTCATAAAAAAATTCTACATTCATAATATGTGTGTTATCTCTTCCACGATTTGAATGTCGATAAATTCTTATTAATCAAGGTTTTATAAGTCAGAAAAACTTTTCACCCAAAAAAGAATCAAAAATGCTCCTTGCAAAGGAGTCCGTAGACTGTAAAACCCAGGAGGGGTTAGCGTCTTGCTGTGTTCTAAGACTTCGTAAGAGGAGTATGATTTTAATTTACCCTGACATATTTACGGTTAAAATATCCAGCAGGTCCCTGTACTTACAAAAAAAAATCAATTTGGTCCTCTACCAAAAAAGCGATCAATTTAGTCCCTCTATTTACAAGTTTGAGTCAATTTAGTCCTTTTATTTGCGAAATTGGATCAATCAAGTCTGATCGTTAACGGTGCAAATTGGGCCGTTCTCTGGTGTTGACGTGTAACGTTAATCAACGACATGTCATACTAAAATAATAATTTTGAAAACAAAAATAGAATTTGAAAAAAAAGGAATAAATTTAATGGTGGGGCCCACTACCACGTGTCAACCCTAAATTGATTTTAGATATTTAACTAATTTTTTTCCTTTTTTCTCCCAGAAAATTATGAAAATTCAAAAATCCACATGCCAACTGCCACGTCATCAATTAACGTTCCATATCATCAGTTTAACGTCCCATCTAATAGAGGGACTAAATTAACCCAAACCTGTAAATAAAAGGACTAAATTGATCGCTTTTTTAATAGAGATACCAAATTGACTTTTTCTTGCAAGTATAGAGACCTGCTGTGTATTTTAACCCAATATTTGCTCCTAAGTTTTAATCCCTTGTAAGTAGGGGGACCTGTCGGGTATTTTAACCCATATTTACTCCTAAATTTTAGGGTTTAAGAATTGAAGTTTGGAGATGTGATTATTTACTCCTGCATATGTACAAATGTCTCGTATATTGATTCGAATCATATTTATATTTGAAGAAGTATACCCCTTGGTTATATTTGCCACCAAAATAGAAAAATTGAAGGTATACAACGGATTTCCAGCTGGCAACTAAAGAACTTTGAAGAAATCAAAGTAATATTCAATCAAGTTAATAATTAAAATCCTTTTAAACATTTAAGTTGTGAATTCATGCACTCTTTTTGATAATTTAGGGTAGGAGGATTGTGTAAGTTCTAACACCATTTGCCAATCATTTTTCTCATTATCCTTATCTGACACTTAACATTGCACACAAGTATATGACATTAACTTATAATTTTTGAATCTTTGGTGATGATTAAATTAAAATAAAAGAAGTAGTAGCTGCCAAAATCTTTGTAGATAGAAATGTTGGGATTTGCAAAGATTTTGTATTTTTAAAGAAGGAATCTTAAAAATCAAGAAATGAAACTAAGAAAAAACTCAAAAACCCAATTTAGAGTCAAAGTCAACAAAATCAATATTGTTGTACTACTAATAGTCTAATACCATCAAATTCCTATAGAATTTTTCTTTTTTCATATTTAACATTGCTTTATATATATATATATATATAATATATATTTATAAGAAATTAATCTTGTTCGAACCTACCTAGACCAAGAGGTCTTAGGTTCAACTCTCACGGAATGTGAGTTTGTTTGTAATTTATTTGTTTATTTGGTAGGTATGTAGTTTATTTATGGTATAGTTTCTAGTTTGGGTTGAATTCTCATTTAGATGTTTGGATGTAGAGATTTATTTGAATTGTAATGAAATTTCACTGGATTTGTTTGTTGGGGAAGGGGTTTGTTGGCTCATAGATTAGCATTTCGATATTGTAGCTAATCATGTAGCGGTGTACGAGTCTTCATGTGCGTTTGTAATCCCAATCTAGAAATGAAAATGATTCTTATCTCTAAAAAAAAAAAAATCTTGTTCGAACCGAGTTGATCCATTGCGGTGTAAAACTCTTCCAACAATAATTTTCTTTATTCATAAGATTCGAACCCGGGACCTTTTATAAAAAAAACAAATATCAAACCACCTGAACCAATACTGATTGATAACATTATTTATCGGCACTTGTTGATCATAAAAAAATTGTAGGCTTTTTAATAATAATTTATTTGATTATCATTTATCAACAACAACAACAAACAACCTACTACTAGCTAGCTAGTGTTTTGCCATGTTCTTGTGAAGAGAGTGGTTTAATGATTGGGGCCCAATCTCTCATGCTTGCACATGCAATGGGAGCTGTCTATATCCCTTGATTTTTGCATCCATTTTCTTGACCTTTTTGAACAAGTATATATTTTGTTCAACATGTTGGCTTTGACAATGTCATTTTTGGACTTCGGAGACTTATAATGTCCATGATTCACCCTCCCAAGCACCTTGAATTAGGGCATGGAAAAAGAAGGTGAAAACAAAAGAGGATTAAGATTTATAACCAACATCATATGCATCTTATTATTTTTCACATACAAGAGAAGAGGTTTCTTCGATAGAGGGTCAAAAGAATAATTGAATTTTATTTTTGATGCGTGATTGCGTCACACGTGAGGTTATATATATGTAAGCTTGTTACTTAATAAAGTATATCCATCTTCTCTTTTTCATTACTTTTTATACTTGAGATTGTGGTAATTCTAATTAGGTTGATGATCACATTTTAGATTAAACAGTATTGCATATGTTTATACCTCAATTTACAATTGAGGGTGAGGGTAAATTGGTTTTATCATAATTATAATCAAGATGTGTGGTTAGGATTTAATCAAAATTCCTAAAGAAACTAGGTTTCTGCACCACCCTAATTCAAATTGAATTAGGAAAGTCTTGTAAATGAATTGCAAGGGTTGAAATTAATTAATTATTAATTAAATAATAATTATTTTATTGAATAATTATTATTAAAAATCTTACATGTGCCGCCCCTGCCTAGGTGAGTGGCAGAGAAAATCAATCGGAAGCAGTTTCCTTTGATATTGCTGCCTGCTATGGAGGCAAACAGATAAAAAAGGAAAATTGCTTGTCATCTTCCCATGAGATAAAAAATACCTCATGGACATACATAGCAAGGCCCAAGTCGTCTCCCATACAGAGGAGAGGCCGCCCTCTGCCCTGTAGAAAGACATTTTTCTCTTCATGCAGGAAGGAGGCAGAGAGCTAAAGTTTGTCAGCAAGAGAAACATCTATGCATGTGAGAGAGACATGAGATTTTCAACCTCACACCTCCTCCATATTGTCGACCAACCATAGTGGAGAAATCGCCTAGCCTTGTTTCCCTCCTTGGGAGGTGAAATTACAACTTGTATTTTGTTCAATTAAGGACAAAATAGTAAAATTGATCAATTGAAGAGGCTAGAGGCTGTGATTTTTTCCAAGGAGCATACCATGATGATCCTTGAGCTATTTAGATCATCTAGGTAAAATTTCACCTCATTCTGACATCGGAGTAAAAACTTATGCCCGGTTTTCAATTAAGGACATTTTTGGGAGTGAAACCAAATTCACCATGATAGAGAGCTCGAATCAACTTGGAATTTTTTCCATGATCTTATGGAGATATTCTAAGCCTACTGGTGAAATTTTGGTTAAATCTGAGATCGTTTGCAACTTTTGCATTCTTTTCAATTAAGGACATATGACTTTCTCACCCCGGTTTAAACCATTTTCTTAATTAATTATTATTTTCATGATTTGAAGAGTTAAATATGACTAAGTATGAGTAATTTCATGGCTTTGATGATCAAGGTCCAATTCATGATGTCAACTGGCCACTACTTAGTTAAAATTAGCTAAATTCAGCACAAAAGAAGCAACGAAGGCTCGTTGCACTGTGATAGGAAGAAGGAAGAATCATCATCAACCACCCAGGAGGCAGAGTTCCATCTCCCATCCAAGTAGAGTGGCGCCCTAGTCCATATTTTGTCCTCTCCCCAGCAGTTGGAAGCAATCAGAAGGAGAAGGAAGCTTCATTGCACTTTCCTAGAAGCTGTCATCTGCATAGGAGGAGGATTTTGCCTCTCTCAGCAAGGCAAGCCCATTAAATGCTCAAGCCCATGCCGCCCCCTATATAAAGGGAGGTCATTCTCAGGTTTCAGGCAGATTCCGCATCTCAGACATTTCTCCCGAGAAATCAAAAATCAGCTCCTGCAGCTTTAAACTTGCTCCGCGCAAAAAACCAAGCTCCGTGCTTATTTTCTCTCTGGCTCTGCGCCATTTTCACCCTGTTCATCACGAGTTCTTCACTCGTTCTTCATATTTTCCTTGTTTAGATCTTGTCTCAGGACAAACAAACACTCTTTTAGTGTTTTTCTCTTGTTTCAATCTTGTCTCCTGACATACAAACACTGTACGCGTATTCTTCATTCAGAAATAACAGATCAGTTTGTTATTTTCTTTTCAATTTCAATTGCAATCAAAGCAAATCTCCCAGATCTGATCCAAAAAGAGAAGAGGCCCAGTTACGAGAAACAATTCGCTTGCGGATCCAATGATTTAGATGCTCCGGTGTGACTTTGATTCAGTCCCCACAATCATTCTGATCTTTTAATCTGCTACTTCGTGCACCAGATCTAGTTTTTACAACCTCTTTGTCAATTTCAGCAAATTGACTGGCACACCCTTATGCTGTCATAAAGAATTCTCCACGAAAACTCTAGCAAGAGATTTTTGGCGCAACAACATATTAAATCCCTTTCCTTAACCCAACAACCACATATGATAGACATCGATTATGGTATGTTTAATTTGAACAATCATATTCATAACTTTCTTTTTTTAGGTTATATAAGGAGGGAAAGGGGAATGCATGATTCGAATCCATGCTCTTATTATATGATTTTTTTGGTGGGAAAAAAATCATTACTATCCATGCAACATTAAGGTTTTCTACTATTTTAAAAGAAATTGTCAATAGTGTCATTATTATTAAGTGTTTAAGGTTAGTTCTAAAAAAAAGTGCTTAAAGTTAAAACATTCCACACGTTTATAGCACTCTGATTTGAATTTCGTCAATAGTAGTTCCTTGTTAATAGGCGAATTTTAAGTTGGAAAGTCACAAATAAAAATCTAATTAAGGAATGTCTAACTCTGATCAATATGTGTTGGGGTTTGTCCTCCCCTCTACATAAACACCAAAACGTTTTATGTAGTAAAAAAGTTTTCCAAAAAAAAATTCCAATATTCATTTTTTTTAGTCACTTGAACTTGAAGAGGAAAACAATTTGTGATGTGATGGCTTTCTTAACTAAGAAAAGGGTTTAAATTCACATGTGTTTTATGTCAAAAGATTAATGTGGGATTGCAGATTTGCATACACTTTACAAATTTGAGTTGTAAATTGTAAATTTGGAGTAATACTTTTTTTTTCTTTGTTAGTGTAAAATAGTTATACTCTAGAATAGTAGAAAAAAATGAAAAAGAAAATTTCTAAAAAAGGGAAAGAAAATAGAAGAAAAAAATTCTTGTATATACCAAATATTGGAGAAACTTGGTAGTACCATAATAATGAATTAGTAACGCTTTTTCCTTGAGTAAATTAAGCATGGTACAAACTTTTATTTTTATTGAACTCGAGATATGATGCTGGCTAAAAAAAAAAAAACTCAGAGATATGATTAAAATAAAAGGTTAATAATTAGAGTTCGGAAATGCAATCATGTGCGAAAATATCTTATTGGAATTACGAAGTTAAAGCATATATTATTCTCAAATTAATGAATAAGATCAATGATTAGACTAAACTTACAACCTTAAACTAGGCATTTCAAATAAATCATTATGTGTGTGTGTGAGAGATTTGGACCGAATATATACACACTAAAAAAGAGACAAATAATTTGTTTACTAAATTTATCCTTTCGAAGGGAAAAAATTACATATTTTAAGCCGCCAAAATCACTTTTGCTTTTTAATTATCTAATTTCAAAAATCAGAGACAACATAGAGTGGGGGCTTTTGCTATACCATTCCTAAGCTTTGTTTCTTTCTCACATCATATATATCCCTTCTATAAGACAAAATTAATTTTGTCCCTTTATTACACACGTATATAAGAGATTGCATGGATTGTAGCCACTTATATATTTTGTTCAAAATTGTAGCCACTTATATTTATATATATTATTACTACTATATCCCAATTCAAATTAAATAAATCAATTATTATTACTAAAAATTTTAAATTTTAATATTGTGAATAAATAATAGTACTTTTTTTAAAAAAATATAGCATATTCCCAACTAAGCAAATGCAATTTTCACCAAAAAGAAAAAAAAAAAACTAAGCAAATGCAAACCTTACATATTTCCATTTAACTCGACACGGGCACTCGATTTACAATTCTAGTTCTAGAGAAAAGTGAAGATCCTAATCTTTTAGAGTTTCAAAATTTTTATTTTTGGGGGTACTTTCTACTTATAACATTATTATTACATAATTTTATTTATTCATTTATCTAATTTTTGCCATTGATGTTTTGAATAATAAATAAACGTGGATGTTCCAAAAAAAGGAATAAATATTGATGTTTTTCTCATTAAACTCTACAAAGAACTAAACTAAACACAAATTTCCTCATCAATTGTACCTAAAATGTATTAAGATCTAATTAAGTATTAAAAAGTTCGTGGTTAGCTAGCCCTCATATAGGGATCATTTTAGGTAAATATATATGTTTTTTTCCACAAGTTTCCAGTCCGAATCCATAGCCACATTTGGATTCTTAGTAATTTGAAGTCGAATATTGTTGAACTCTACAAATAGGGAAAAAAACTTACAAGTCACAACCCCTAATAATAGAATTTGTAATAGTTTACTTAAAAGATATTAAACTACTTCTACTCATTCAGGATGATAATACTTATATAGATGATATCAATTGATGTTTAGTGCACAATGCACTTGTATTAAATAATTACTCCCTCCGATCCAAAATAAGTGACACACTAAGAATATCACATATATTAAGACAATGATGAACTCATCTTAAATTTAGTAAAAAAAAATATTTAAAATGACCTAAACACCCCAACCTGTTATTAATTATACATTTATTTTCTTTCTCCCTAATTCCCCATTAATTGAGGGTATATATGGAAAAAATTACAAATTATATTGGTTTTATAAGCGTGTCATTTATTATGAAATACTCCCTCCGATCCATTTTAAGTGTTACAAATTAAGTTTTGGTTTATTTCATAATAAGTGTCACACTTATAAAACCAATACAATTTGTAGTATTTTTACCATATATATCCCTAATTAATGGGGAGTTAGGCAGAGAAAAGATAAATGTAATTAATAAAAGGTTGGGGTGTTTAAGTCATTTAAAATATATTTTTACTAAATTTAAGGTGAGTTAATTATTATCTTAATATGTGTGATATTCCTAATGTGACACCTATTTTGGATCGGAGGGAGCTAAAACTTGAATTGTATCACTTATTTTGAATCGGAGGGATCAATATAATTTTACAACTTCACTGATCAATAGGTCGATTAAATTTTTAAAATTCCTTTATATTATCTTTGTTGTTGGATCAAATATTGTAGTTTTCATTCTATCAATGAAATTTTTTTCCTCTCTCTATTTTGGGTAGTTATTAAGGCCTAAGCCTACACCAACAATGGAAGGTTTATTTCAACATTTTTTTTATTGAATAAATGAAGTCAAAATTATCCATTCTTAAACTAACCATTCTATATTTGCATTTCCACCAAACGAGTAATTACTTATAATTTTTATGGACCAAGTTGATTGATTCCATTGTTGTCAACAATAGTCAAAACGATAGCAATTTTTAGGGGAGTACTAGGCGGTCCAAATCGTTCGGAACGCCGGAAACCGTAAATTATCTTTTTTGATTAGGCGGTTGAGTGGTTTAGTCGGTCTGATGATTTGGACCGCCAAATGAAGAAAAGGCAAATGGTCGGAGGTCGAATTTGGGAATTTTAAAATCGTAACTGATCTGAACCGACCGTTTTTATATATATATATATAATTAAATATATTTTACATATATAAAATCAGACATATATCAATATATATAATATTTATTTAATTCTTTATATTATTATATATATTATATATATTTATAATAATTTATAAAATTAAAAAAACAAAAAATATAAATAGTCCTATTTTTAAAATATAAATAATTTATAAAATACGATCAAAACCGGCTAAACCATTTATCGACCGCAATCGACATCGATCAATGCTAGACGGTTTCAAGCATTAAACGGTCGATTGACGGTTCCAAAAATTGACCGTCGGTTATTAATCGATTTTCAGGAACCCCAAAACTGAACCAAACCGAACCGACCAATACTCACCCCTATCCATTTTAATTAAAAAAAAAAAAAAGAGAACGGGGGACTACTAATTTGTGACCAAAATAAAAATCAAAATTATGAATTATGATGCCGATTGAAAAAAAAAAATCAAAATGGAGTCGATGAGGGCAAATCATGATATAAACATCAATTAACATGGCACTTGATTTGAATATCACATCAATTTTCCACCATTGGATATAATTTTTAAATTTACAAATTTGTTATCAAACTTCATTGATGTTAAAATCTGGAGAGTGATTATCAACTAAGTTTAATTCATATAATATGACATCCTTATATTAAGAAAGTAAAAGCATTTCAAAATTTGATTATTCAAGTTCAAAATGAATTGAGGAATGGTAGAGTGGATTAGAGTATCTGTAAGATACTTAAAAACTTGAGTTCTTTACAAAAATCTCGAGTTTGAGTCTCATCTCTGTTACATTCTAACCTTGGAGGTGTCATTTGAAATTTTTTCTTTAATCTTTTGTTGCTAATAAGTAATTAACGTAAAATATTATTCTTTATATGAAGAAATAAGAAATTTGTTTATTTTATACTGCAAATGCCACAAATAAAAGAAAAAAAAAACAGTTAGGAGGATGAAGTCAGCCATATGTGTCTGAAAGCGATTCCTTCTTTCCCAGCGTTGATTACAGCTGTATTCACGTCCTCTCTCTCCTCTTATTTTTTTCTTCTTCAATTTTTTTTTTAAATTTTTAATAATACTTTATTTTTTTATTCTACAAAATTTTTTATTCATTTAATTTAATTTAATTATTCTCACACAAAACAGTTTTTCTGATTTTTCCTACTACTAAATTACAAATGCTTTACTTTCTCCGTCGATTTCGTGACAAATTATGCAAAAAAAATTACATCTTTTGGATAAATTCACAATATTTACACATATACATATAGAGAGAGAAAATAAAACAAAAGGAAACAAAAAGCAAAGAGAAAGAAAGAGATTTTAGATTTATTATTATTATTATTATAACTGGGGAAAAATTGAAAGAAAAAAAAAAGGAAAAAAGGAGCTTCCTCGTGATCTGTGAAGAGTTTTATGTGAAAACCCAGATTGCCTTAAAGCCCTTTTAAAGCCTTTGAGAAAGCCCTTTGTTCCTTGTTCTTCTTCGTCCTCCTTCAACACCCAATTATTGTTCACATTCTTTAAAGAGCTTAGCTTTTTTTTTGGAACAAAAAGGGTGTTTTTTTGGGAGGATAAAAACACAAAAAGAAAGGATTTTTGGACGATGTTTTGATATTTTCCTTTGTGGGGAATTTGTTTCCTTCTGCTTTTGTATGAAGAGAAAGCTTCATTCAAAGGTGGGTTCTCTTTTGTTTTTGTTTTAATTCATAACTATTTCCTTTCTCTTGGGATTTTATCTCAAGTCCTTAATATAAATTTGGGTTTTCTTCTTGCTTTTGTGTATGTCTGTTGTTTTTAGGTGACTTTGACTTTTGTTAGTTGGTTGGCTGAAGATTTTCTAGCTGATATTTTAGTTATGTTCTGTTTTTGTCTGTTCAAGTAACCAACATAAATTCAATGTGGTTTTTCCATTTTAAGTTGAAATTCTATGTTGAATTGGGAATTCTTGGGAAGTTTTTTCCGTTAGAGTTCAGCTTTGAATATCTTTTTATGTTGGTTGATGGAAAAGTATGCTAAAAGAAACGAATTTGGAATTTGAAGCAACATATCTCTTGTATTTTGTTAAGTTGAGATTTTAATAAACTATGTTTTTCAGTCATGGAAGCTTAATCATGATAACTATTGGCTTAGTTGAGGTCAATTGGCTGTTTTAGGTGAAACTTGAAGGAGAAGAAGAAGAACAGAAGCAAGAGTGGATTGTTAAGTGTAGAATGAAACTTTATTAAGGATTTATTTTTTATGATTAACTTCATGAGCATAGGATGATAAGTAGAAAAATTAGTTAGGAAATTGATCGTCTATGTCTGGCTTCCTTGACTGTTTCAAGGCATATTCTTTTCTTATGGCAGTAACAGAAATGAGATATCCAGAAGTTATAGTATCTTGGTAGTCTTTTCTAGAGAAGCCATAATACAAGGATTTTCTTCTGTACTAGGTAGCAAACATGTCGAATTCAGTTCTTTTGATGATTTGCGATAATGTCAACCTTTGCTTCTGTAAAATTTCCTTTCTGTTGAATTTTGGCATAACTATAAGCTAAGGATGCACACAGGAAGAATGAGCAGGAAGAATGAGCAAACCTACGTTTATGATTAGGTCCATGTTTGTTCCTGTAACTCCATATCATAATGGGCCTAGCGTACCTCCTGCAAGAAAGTAATAATCATCCCTTGTTGCTGAAATTACTGAGGATAACGATTTTAGCTTTCTTATTTCTAGTATATGATATCAGGATAGCAAGTCAAGCTTTGCAATTTGGCAAGATCATCTGACTGTTGCTTAGGGTTGGAATCTTATTTGCCTGATATTAGAAGATTGTTTAGTTTGGGACCTGTATTTTTGGTCTCTCAATAAATAAATTATAGAATATAGGATTGCTTTGTAAATTCTACTAGCTGTTCTCTTTCCTTGTCAAGAGCAAGGGTTTGATCAGCCATTTATTATGTGGAAGAAATAAGAGGACCCTCTTATTAATCTGCATTATTGTTGGAGTTTTATGTTTTTTCTCTTTCAAAATATTAGGTAAAGGTAGATAGCAAGGATTTTTTTTTTAAAAAATTTTTATTTATGTATTTATTTATTTTTTTGAGCAGATTAGATAGCAAGGATGATATGGTCTATACCAGTATAATGTACATGATAATACATAAGATGGTGTTTCCTTCCCAGAAAACACTGACTAAACAGTTCTGAGCACTTGGTTGGCTCCAAGCAAACTTTTATTGCTTTGGCTGCTCTTTTGCACTGCCTATTTGTCAATTTGTCCCCTTTTCTATTTAATTACCCTGATCTTATTCGGGTTATCAACATACATACACCTAGTGATGCTTTGCTTCATCATTAATCTCTCTCCAGTGATCTAATAATTGCTTGCCTTCTGAAATGCCAGGACTTTTGAGCTGTTTGAGCTAAAGCATTTTGTACAATGGGGAAATTTTTGTGACAATAATGGATCCTCAGGCTTTCATCAGGTTGTCAATAGGCTCACTGGGTCTGAGGATTCCTGGATCTGCCGTGAATTCCTCTAAAGCTGGAATTCATGCATTTTCTTCCCCATGTTCTTGTGAGATAAGACTTCGAGGTTTCCCTGTACAAACAACATCGATTCCCTTAGTATCCTCTCCAGAGGCTATACCTGATATTCATAGCATTGCCTCTAGCTTTTATCTAGAAGACTCTGATTTGAAGGCTTTGCTTACACCTGGCTGTTTCTATAACCCTCATGCATATCTGGAGATCACTGTTTTCACAGGGAGGAAGGGATCGCATTGTGGTGTTGGAGTCAAGAGACAGCAGATTGGATCATTCAAGTTGGAGGTGGGTCCTGAATGGGGTGAAGGAAAGCCAGTGATTTTATTCAATGGTTGGATTGGCATTGGCAAAAACAAGCATGACAATGGAAAGCCCGGAGCTGAACTTCATTTGAGAGTAAAACTGGATCCTGATCCAAGATATGTGTTCCAATTTGAAGATGTGACCATGCTGAGTCCCCAGATAGTACAGCTTCAAGGCTCCATTAAACAACCAATTTTCAGTTGCAAATTTAGTCGAGACAGGTGATGTAAAATTAAAGTTTCTTCGTCTGTCTTCCACTTGTTGAGAGTTAAAATTGAAAAGCTTCAGTTGCTCAGTTTTTTTATTTTCATTTTTTAAAATAAAATATTTGGACGCGTTTAGATGATCTTGAACCCAACATCCAGGCTGCTAAAGGATAATTAACAAAACTGGAAATGCATCTGACTTGCTAAAAGTAATAAGAAGAGGAAAAACTTAGACATATAGAAAGTCCCTGTTAGGTGGTATCTTCTTTTACATTGGAACTATTTTTTTTGCTACTGACTCTTTCTTCTTTTTTCCCCTAAACTTCTTTTATGGGCCGGGGTGGGAGTGTGTAACTTTTGTGGTCACGGAACTCAACAACATTTCTTTCTTATTTTCTTATCATTTGTTCATTGCTAATGAAACTTTCATGGTTCTTATGAACTTGCAGGGTAGCACAGGTGGATCCATTAAGCGCTTACTGGTCAGGTTCTGTCGACGGTCTAGACATAGAGACAGAGAGAAGAGAGAGGAAAGGATGGAAGGTGAAGATACATGATCTCTCTGGCTCGGCTGTTGCAGCAGCCTTCATAACCACTCCCTTTGTGCCATCAACAGGTTGTGATTGGGTTGCCAGATCCAACCCAGGAGCTTGGTTGATTGTTCGTCCAGATATTTGCAGGCCAGAGAGCTGGCTGCCTTGGGGAAAGCTTGAGGCTTGGCGTGAGCGTGGCATCAGAGACTCTATCTGCTGCCGGTTCCACCTGCTGTCTGAAGCCCAGGATGGAGCAGAGGTTCTCATGTCCGAGATACTAATTAGTGCTGAAAAGGGTGGGGAATTTTTCATCGACACTGACAGACAACTGCGGCAGGCACCAACTCCAATACCAAGCCCACAAAGCAGTGGAGACTTTTCGGCTCTAAGTCCAATTGCTGGTGGCTTTGTGATGAGCTGCAGAGTGCAGGGTGAAGGTAAGAGCAGCAAGCCATTAGTGCAACTGGCCATGCGGCATGTGACATGTGTGGAGGATGCTGCCATCTTCATGGCACTTGCTGCGGCCGTTGACCTCAGCATTGAGGCATGCAAGCCTTTCCGAAGAAGGTTAAGGAGAGGATCCCGCCATTCTTTATGAAAAAAGAAAAGAAAAAAATAATTGAGGTGATTCATTTCCATAAACAAAGAATGGCTCTATATTTGTGTTGATTTCTGTAACATTTGGCATTGTGTACAGGATCTTCTGGTTTACATCTGTTCAAAAATTGTTCAACTCATTTCTGGTGTCAGTACATGTACATGACACCTATCTATCCAGTCTTCAAGCTGGGGCCTTTGTATAGCTGGTGAGGTTATTCTGTTTTTCTCTTTTGAATAGGGCTTTGGGGAGATTAAAATTGTGCCTCTTCTTTCCCCCCCCCCCCCCCCCCCCCCCTCTCATCCTTAGGATGATTGGTAGAGTTTTTAGCTTTAGGCCTAACCAAACTGTTGTCTAAACCTTTGGCTGTCATTAGTGTCTTGATGTTTCACTCCCATTGTTTTATCCTGTTAAAGCTTCAACTGGTTAGAGTTGGCACCACTTTTGATGTCGCTGTCAATGACTGCGTGGCTGAGACCGATGACTTTCATTGGTCATACAAACTGTATGTCTGTGTCAATTTCTACTAGTTGCTTACTAACACAAACTTGACATGACAACTTTGAGGCAAGCCTAGTTCTAGATGTTACATTCAATATAATTTGATTAATGAAAACCTTGTAGTTGTCGACTTTGTGAATGTGACATGTAAGGCTTTTAACACATGATGTGGACCAGAAAACCTTGTTGTTGGTGAACTCCAAAAATGATGTGGTAATGCATTTAGGAGTTTACTTTTGTTTCATCTATTCATGATGAATGGCCATTAGAACACCAAAAAGCTATCTTTGAAATCATCTCGTTACCTTCTCATTTGGATTCTTAATGACTAGTGAGTTCGAAGCAGGCTGGGTTTGATAAATCAATGAAAAAGCTACGAAGTTTGAAAGTGAGAGGAAATAAGGTTCGACTGTAAAGGAAGTGCCTCACTTCAGTCAGCTCTCTCCCACTGAATAAATGAATAATAGGCCTATACGGAACTGCCAGAAGCCAAGGTTTTCTTTTCTAAAATTGTGGGGGAGAGCGTCATATTTCTAATGTAAAATATCCCATTTTCCAGCTTAAAATGGCATCACTTCCCTACGACTACCTTGCCACTAGTGAAGGCACATCGTTTAATAGTCATTCGAAGCGAACATTTTCGACATTTGATTAGCCTTAAAGTGAAGTGAGGCACCGGCACAAACAGTTAAATGCCATCACGGCATACCACAAAAATAAGCATGAATCTTTTTTCCAATTTTTCACCCAAGATTTTGTTCACAAAATATGAAAAACCTAGATGATAAGAACGAGTTCATTGACATGAGCTTTGCAAATTATATTTGCAGCACTAGTTTTGGAACATTACAGGCAAGAAAACAAGTTCAAAACGCACCTTAGCTCTATTCTACACCCTGACTGTTCACTAGAAATAAAGCAGTACAAATTTATAACCATGTCAAGTGTTTTGAGTTACAGCCACTGACAAGGAGCCGTTACTAAGCCTCTGTTTGAAATAACTTTTCAACCTCTGTTATGGTGCTGCGAGCATCTTCGAATTCTGGGCCTTCCTTCTCATTTGCTTCCTCCAACTCAACCTGAAATTAAGTACATAATTCATCAGGTAACTTGATCTCCAATCATGAAGTTATGGAAATCCAAAAGCAACCAAATACAACACTCTTGAGTTGGTAATCAAAATGCCAGAAAGAACAAACCATAGATACCAAAGAGAGGTGTCAACAGAACTCTCTCAATTCTTTCCGAAAGGCAAGTAAATAGGAATTTATGAAATCCAAAAGCGACCAAATAAAGCACTTTAGTTTAAAATCCAAATGCCATAACCAAAGAACCAAGGACACTAAAAATGATGCCAAAAGAACTGTTCCACTTCTTATCTAAGTTAATACAACAAAGCAAGTCAGCTAGCAATCGATGAAAAATTGTTTGAACTTAATTATCTTTCTACCACCTAAAGGTATCTGCAAATTTATCATAAGTGGTGAGAGTTTGGGTGCTACCTTTATCATGATCTGTCAGCTACCAGCCAGGAATGCACCTTGCTTTAAGAGGCCAAAGGATTGGGACAACCCCAAAGGGATGTTTTCAAGACAATTTTCAATAAGAACTAAAAGCTATTTGCATATGCCATGGTAATACATAACTTAAAAGGATTAGTGTAGCAAATTTGATTTCCAGAGCATCCAGCTTTGGTGTAAAACACAAACCCCCATATGCAAAATACAAACCCCAATACTGAAATAGGACTAATGAAACTATATGATTTCTCCATCTCTAACTTTTAAATCCAATGAACTCAAGATCGAGTCATTAACATATGAAAACACTCTTGTAAAAAAAGGAATGAAAAAGCATCACATCACAGCTCATTAACAGTGAATTCAGCAATCAAATATCAGAAATAAGTAAAAGGAGCTGATAATAATTATTGAACAATACCAAAGTTGCTTTAAGGTCAGCCAACGATGCCTCCAGCCGCTTGCGACAATCGGGGATCATCATCCTTGATTCAGCCAGCACATTTTCCTATCAAAACAAATTAAAGAATTTTATATCAAAGGCAATATGTAATAGATGAAGAAAACATGTTACTTGCAATAGGTT
Source organism: Corchorus olitorius (assembly GCA_001974825.2). Lineage (NCBI taxonomy): Eukaryota > Viridiplantae > Streptophyta > Magnoliopsida > Malvales > Malvaceae > Corchorus > Corchorus olitorius. The sequence goes on along the minus strand of AWUE01013924.1, from coordinate 24,211 downwards.
TCAAACTCCAAATTTAAGATATTCATATTAATAATGTGGACTAAAATCAAAATAGCATGTGATTTCCTATAAGGGTTTTCTCAACAATTGAAACCCTCTACAGTGGTTTAAAAGTTGTGTAAAGAAATGGAATAAACCTGTTGCTTGAGGTCATAAGGGTCAGCTCCTTTCTCCTTCATGTCAGCTGTTTTAGCAGCTTCCCTTTCAACCTCTTTCTCATAAGAGTGAAGCTCCTTAACAATTCGTTTGCAAGTCGATGTCTTGATTTTCAGATTTCTTACTGTTGCCATGGCTAACCTGTAAAAGCAAATGCTTTCTTATTTACTGATTTCCACACTATATACAATATCAAATAGAAATCTCCCAGATTACTATTTTTAAGTTAAAAATATACACTGGTTATACTTTTCAGGCAACATTTTACTTTCCTTACAATTTTCTCGGAAACCAAACAGATATGGTTTGATCTTCTTCTGATGGGAGAAAATCATAAAAATATTGCTTTAAAATTTGAAGAGTTGGGTTTGATCGATCTTGTTTGATAAATGAAAAGAAATCCCAAAATAATTTTTAAAAAAATTACATACCTTTGTAAAGGAGAGAAGATCTGAAGATGAGAGAACTGAGCAGTTGAAGTGAAGCTTCGCAAAGTAAGAGCAGGCTTAAGAAAACGTAAGTCTGGGGAGTGGGGAGATATTCGTAGAGCGGGGGCCTTAATTTTTCTATTCTTTTATTTTTTTTAAATGAAACATAGATTTTTAATTATTTTACACAAAAAAAATCAAGGAAAAAATAAAATTGGATATTATTTTTTTTTCCTTGACACAGAATTTTCTCAATTGAAGCAAAACGTTCTCATAATTAGGCAATTAGCAAGTGATGTGTTTTGTCTCTGACCTTTTTTTTAGAAAGTAAACTTTTTTGATTAATAAGATTGAGATTACAAACGTATAGGAAAATCATACACCGCTATATGATTAGCTACATTACCGAAACGCTAATCTATGAGCTATACCAACAAACCCCTTTTTCAACAATTACAATTGAAATCTCATAACACCTATGCTGGAACTAAGAGTTCAGTACTCTACCACTAGGCCAAATATCTGATACATCATGATCCAGGTATCCTTGCTTTTTTTTTTTTTTTTTTTTTTTTTTTTTATAAAGATCTTATGCAGCTCTTCTCCAATAAACCACTACTTATTTTCATAATAAACAAGCACTTTATTTATTTTTTCAACTTACTGTTAGTTGAAAAGAAATGGGTTTTGTGAAATAATTAAGTAGTACAAAATTATTTAGCATTTGGCTACCTAGAATTTCCTATATAAGCCAAATTCTTTCATATGAAATTTCCCAAAATCAAGTAAACAAATACTGTACTAGGTAATTTAACCAAATTTCAGTAGTCTTTGTTTTAGTTAACACCATTTCAGTTCAGGTTAAAGGATTCAATTTCCACACACTTCTTCCATGAATGTGCTCTTTTCCTAATCACTTTTCTACTCTTACCATTTTTTTTTCAAAAGGATTATTCACTACAAAATGATCCTGCTTTGTGCTCAAAAGTCGTGGCTAAGAGAAATTCTTCACCATGACACTGAAAATCTATATTGAATGATGAGATTTAAAGGGACAATGGTATAATTTTACACAACAGTATCCCCCTATGTGATGTTGAATACTATCTCACTCTCTTTGGTAAATTATGTAGCCATTAGGGCAGAAGCTACAACAACAACAACATTTCCTATATTCGACAATGCGGTACAAAGTACAACATGAACCATAATCACCTCATGATTCCCCATGGCTGCCTGTAATATCCTTCAATTCCTTCCTTTTCAAATTATAGGGTAATGGTACTAATTGCACCAAAGATGACTTGACTTGTAAAACACACCCTGCCAGGCAATGTGTCAAGAATGTTTTCTCTCCCACTTGCTTTCACGTCTACCATCCCTCTCTCTCCTCTCTATTACCTGCCTGGTCTTGCTCCCTCTAGTTCCATGCCTTTGGGAAGACCCAAACCCACCTGATTGTCCATCAAATGCAGATACTAACTCGGGATCTCCAACACTTCCTGTGTCCCCTGAGTCCTTACTTCCATCAAAGTTTTCTTCATAACTGCTGCTACATTCATCTGCACGGTCACGGGATTGTAAAATTGTGGGGGGCTGGCCTGAAAACGATCGTGATCCAGATAGAACAACTGTTGGCGCTGCAGCCATTGATGAACTAGTGACAGTTTCAGGTTGCAGGCCGCTGCTACCTGTTCTTGTGCTTCCTTCATTAGTTGGTCTCCCATTTTCTCTTTCACGATACCTTTCTCGAGGCCTGCTGCAGATGGAAAACATATGAGGCAAGGCATCAGGGCATAGAATGCAAATTGGTAATTCCATGCAGTGTCAACAATGTTGTACTTAGCATATATGTTAGTATTGTCCAAGAAGGGAAAATAGAAGGAAGTAGTTAATGAGCATCATAACAAATATGATACAACCAACCAAGCCCAACAAGCAGCATGTTAAGTTGCAACTGACCAACTATGATCACAAAAAATTCAATTAAACAGACACATAAAACATAGACACCTTTATTGTTAAATTAGCACAGATAGTATAGCTGCTAATCTTTTCTCCAATATATAGATACTCATAGAATACATCCCATCTCATCTTACTTCAAAGAAAATATATGAGCATGTCGGTCCAATGCTCTACTTGAGTATTATATAATATGTAAAAAAAGAAGTTACAATGTCTCAACAGACACCAAATTCATCAAGCCTATAGCTCACAAATAGCAAATAATGTGAGTATTCTCAAAAGTAAATTACAATTAAAAGAGCTGAAGAATGTTATTATGTGGGCAGACAGAGTCGGTAAATCCTTATAAATGGCAACAAATGACCAGTTTGATAAAAATGAAAAAGGCCATACCTACTATGAGTTGAAGAAGGGAAGTCACGCCTTGAAGACCTTAGCCCAGATTCGGCTTGCTCCAGTTCTCGCTGAAGTTCTCTCTGCAAGACGAAACAACAAGAAAGATCATCCTATACTTGCAGTTTAAAACACCAAAAACTTGCAACATTTGTAACAATGTGAACCACGAATATTTAGAATATGAAGAAAACGATGTAGAATATGCATGACATAAACTGCAACACTTTGGTTATAAACGCATCCATAGTACACAGCACTATAGTTCCCTGATATCTTATGGATAAATAAAAACAAAAAGGTGTCTTTCAGAGATGATAAAAAGCATTTTCAGCAGGGATAAATATGAAGGTCTACCGGTCTACCCAAATCATCTGCCAGATTTTACTAAGCAATAACACAATAAAGAATGCTCAGTTAAGTTTATTAAGCAATAACACAGTAAAGAATGCTCAGTTAAGTTTTTGTTAAGTCCAATTTTACTAAATTGAGATTAATTAAAGCAGCAGCATGCCTGTGTTTGCCTCTCCTTTTCCATATCAAGATTATGACGAAGTTCCCTTGTTTTAGCACGTTCAAGTTCCAGCAAGCGCTGCCTCTCAATCTCTTTTTCAGCTTCAGCTGTCCTTTCTCTGGCACATAGAAGGCAAACTGTTAGTTATGTACTCCCCCACCCTGAAGTTATAATATTGCAATAATCTGGAATTGAGCAACACAAGCGAAACCTATCAAGCTCTTGCAAAAGCTCAGCTTCTCGCAAAGCTGCCTCTTCAAGGTGTTTTTGACGAGAACGCCTCATAAGAAGTTTCTGTTGCCTGCGAGCTACAATATCTTCTCGAAGTCTGGTCTTCTCTCTGACAGCAAAAGCATCAGATTGAAATGATTAGAAAATCTGACATTTATGGTGCAATAGGTCAGCAAAGTCACTGACGCTAGTAACAATGAATCTAAAATGAAGATTGAGCAATAAAGTTGATAAAAGAAACAGGCCAAATCTTTTATTAGTTGTTGAAAATGAAGCCTAAATATACCATCTTCTAATCTATTCCTTTTTTCCCCTTTAAGCATAGAGCTTTCAAAAGTGGAACTTACAAAGAGTGAATGCAATCCTTGATTTGCTGAAGTCGGTTTTCATCTTTCACAGGAGCTGGGGAAAAACAAAGTTGTGTGATTAATAATAAGGCATTAGGCCACTAGACTAAGACCATGCTACTTATAAATGGGAAAAAAAAAGGGAATGATGACTAAGAACAGCAATATTACTTGCTTGACGCAGAAGCTGATTCTCTTCTTTAGAATCTTTCATTGATTCTAGTGGTGCACCGTCTTTTTGAATAAGATCCAACTCCATTTCAGCCTCCTCTAGTTCCTATACACATTAAGGTAAAATTACCACATCTAGAGGTCCAACATAGAAATAGCAAAAAGGTTTACCGAACTTACCATAGCCTCTTCGTCAGTTTCCTTTGCAAAAATATCAAAGTATGATTGAACAGAAGTTAGATTTGCAAGGACCTGTTATCAATTAACAGTAATAGTTAAGAGGTAAAAGAAGAAGAGGCAAAAGACAGCATAGACACAAGACAGTGGATGAATTATACCAGAAGAAACATAAAACTGATAGAGAGAGCAAAGAGAATAAGAAACCTACTATAAAATAAGCACAGATGACAATCTAGATATATTCTTGTCCAGTTCATTACTTTTTCCACATAATTGGAACATCTTGTGTCTATCTCTCTTCCAACAATATTAAACTCATAGAATACGATTAATAAAGAACAAGAGTGGTAAATATTTAACATAAAAAGGAAATCTTTCCCACAATACTTGGGATGTGACATTAAAGCAAGGAGAAAACACGTTTAAACCATGTTGTGAGATAGTTACAAAGAAATCAGAAACAAGATTGTAGCAGAGATCTACTGACTGCTCCATGGACACCAAAACACATTCTTCAAGGCTTTGCTGATTGCTTCAATTAATTATTTATTAATATATTTATTTATTATATATGAAGAAAACAAAGCATTGGAAGGCGCCAAGTGGGGTTACCCTGGATACAAGGCTAGTGCTTACAAAACAAAGGATCAATAAAATCTAGATCATTTTGGATTAACAAAGAACAATTCCACACTGAGCCAAATGTTAAAGTATAAAACCCAGTATCCATAAGCACATTAAAGAGAATCATGTAAAAAAGTAGTACAATATGACATAAAATTGCTCTAATGTTATTGATAATGAGATAGAGATTGCATAGTCAATTTGCGATCAACTCATGGCGTGGCTGATACCAAATTTTAAACAAAACAAACAAGAACATTTAAAATAGAAGATAAACTGCTAAATTCATAATCTATCTTACCTGAAGAATAGATTCACGTGTGCTCCCGAATTCTGGGTCAGATTGTTTTGCAGAACTTGAAGAGAGCACTTCTTTCAGGACCTTAAAACATGGAGAATATCAGTATATTACTATAATGGCAAGTAAATAAGCAGAAACTGTGCATCAAGAAAAATCCTTATGACACTAATATTTTATGTATTGTATTCATAATCATATAAACATTTGCATGTATATACAGGCCTGCATATTAGCTTATACAAAAAACAATTTCTTTATTGCAGCCAAATGCCATAGCATGTCCTATAACTCTAGCCATTGTGCTAGAACATACCTCTTTGGCATCATCTCCTTCATATCTCAATCTACACAAGACTTGGCATGCCTTCTTCTCGAGATCTGGAAGTTTGTGTTCTACAGAAGGGAATAAGAAAAAGAAAAGCACTAAACAGAATGCACACAGCTTATCTTATTTAACTTATAGCTATGCAAACAAAACATAAAGAGGACATACCAGCTTTGGAAAACCCTAGAGTCTCAATATTTTCCCAAACCTTTTGAGGAATCAAAGATATATCTTCAGCTGGAGAGTAAAGACAAGCACTAGTAATTAGTGCTAATGAAAGCTTAAGTAACGGTCCTTCACAAACAGGATAAACAAGCCTGCCCAAGCCATATAGAAGACTATCAGCTGCTGCAAGGAAGGATTGTAAGTGGGGCCTGTCAACAAATGGGATATAATCTACAAGAAGTGCCATTGCACGAGTCCTCAAGGGTAATGATACATCTGTGGATGCAACAACAGCCACCTTATCCCATGAACTTGAGACCAAAAGTGATATTATCTTTTCAGGAATAGTATGAACCAAGCCTGGTGGAACCATCTTACTGCAAAACTTAGAAGACTCTACCATTATTCCTCCATCTGCATCTTGTCCTACTAGTCTACCCAAGTGCTGAAGCACTATAAAGCGTTGCTCAGGTTCAGGATGGCCCAGCATGGTATCAAACATGTCAATGAGAGGAGGAATTTCGTTTTCACGAAGGCTATGGATGCCTCTTATGAATAACATTGACAACCATTTATCAGTTTGCAAACGCCAAGAGATTTTTGGTGCCTTGCAAGAAAAGTTTTTGACTGCAGTACAAATAGATTCAATAACATTACCAAGAGGAAAACCAAGGGGCACTTCAAGAAGGCAATCAAACATCACAGATGCAACTTGCCAGAAAGCGTTTTCTTGGAGCATCAAAATTATTCCAGCAAGACCTTCAAGACCAGTTTTCCAATGAGCTGGCAACTGCTCTACTGATTTAGAAGGCAAAGAATTTTCACTGTTATCCCCTTCAGCATTATAAATAGCAGGAGCAATTGAAGATAAATATCTCAGATACATAAAACACTGTGTTGATGTGATAGTAAGCTTCTTTGCCAGCTTATGATGAAGAGACCAACATTGCTCAATAGTTGGATAAAGCTTGGAAATGAGATTCTCTAAGTCTTTTGCAAATTCCTCGGTTTCCTCTTCAGACAGATTGTAATTCTTCTCATTTAACACAACACCATCAACATCGTTGCTTTCCAGGTCTTCAGAAACTTTATTTGGAGTAGAGCAATGTAACACATCCTTAAGAAACCATGAAAATGACTCTAAGCCACTTTCACCAAGTGTCGTGGAGTCAGAGAAGGGGGGCATCTGAAACGGAATCAAATTAAAGACCCTTAAACTCTGAAGTAAGAAAGCTTTGCAACTTTCCATGATACCATTAAAAGCACAGAGGTAATCATGAAAAGAAGTTGTGGGCTCAAAAGAGGTGAAACCAGTCCACAATGTTAATGACTGCAATATTTCTCGTCTACGTTGGAAGGATAAATCTTCAAAGACTGAAGCCAGTATAAAAATTGCCCGTGCTCTGCTGAATACTTTCTCTACAGAACTGTCCTGAATCTCATTTCTTTGTCTGATATTACTGAAAAGCTCATCAAAGCATAAAGATTCAAAATTGTGACAAGAATCATCAACCAACAATTTCTCCTCATCAGACACCTTTTGCAATGAATATGATATAATTGGCTTTAACAATTGCAATACAGAATCAAGAAAAGACACGTCACAGTAAGAGGCTCTACAAATGGATACCAACACTTGCACCACTCTTGGTATCTCAGGCACCAATGCTTCCATGTGCTCCATGACAATGGCTTCAAGTATGTAGAGAATTATTGCTCTGGCATTCTTTGCAACATAGCCCTTCAAATGACTAGAACTACCCTGTGAATTAGTTTTGTCCTTGTGAATAAAAGTCCATGAACACAAATCAGAAAACCAGCACAAAATATCAGGCACGATGGCAGAAGGTAGTGATCTCAGCTGCAATCCAACTGCTTCCAAAATAATTTCCCCAAAAGCCTCAAACTGCTTTTTCATATTTGGAAAGAATTTATAGAGATCGGGGTAGATGACACGGAAAGACTGATCTCCACGCTGCCCATCAACAAGTTCATCACCATCAGTAATTTGAAAATCATTCTTACCCTCCGATCGCTCAATCTTTAGATCTCCATGTTTTGGATGAACATATTTATCTACTGCTGCAAGATCATCAGCAAATATAGAGAGTAAGTATGTCAATTCCAACATGTCTGAAGTAAGGAAAAGGCGCTCCTCTATGAACTGTTTTGCATTCCGAGATACTGCCATCCAGCCAAGAAAGCGAACAAGAGGAGAAGTAGAATGAGAAAATGTGGATATTTTCTGCATCCAGGCTGAAGGAGGAATCAAATTTCCATGGCGGAAGCAATTGTTGATATTGACTGCAAAGTCTGAGCCAACACCAGCACCACTTGAAGCAATTACTAATCTTTGCAGCAGTATCCAACGGCGTTGTATTCCATGGATCTTTTCATGATTCAACTGGCACTTGCCTTCTTTAAACTGACTATATAGAGACGTTAACGTATTATTAAGGTAGTTAGCAGAGTGCAGTATGATATCAATCACATGGTCAGGGGTGCAGTGTAGCTTAGTGGCAGAGTGCAATAGAAACACAAGACAATGCATGAGAATTTCATGCAAAGAGTGCTGTTCTCCTTGCAATCGCTTAATCAGAAAACTGCATAATAAGGCTTGATTTTGTCGAACCAAGGTGACGGCATCCAACAACTCTATATCAGAGGGAGACGTCTCTATGATCTGTTCATCAGACTCTGCAGAGTAACTGTGACAATCTTCTTCATCTGACAACCTTTTATGATACTTTCTATCCATTTCAGCAGCCTCAAGCAGTATTTTAAGGACAACCTTGTCTCTGTTCTTTTCAAGACGAGCTATTGTTTGAAAATTGCTGTTAGTCTTGTTAGAAACCCTTCTAAGCTCTGAAATTTCACTATTTTTTGGGAATTTCATCCCACTGACGCTAATCTGGTGCATGATATTTGAACCAGCCTTAAGCGACATCACAAAGAAGGGATTGACATAGCATTCTGCAGCCAAGAGCAAAGCATCAATAGCAGCATCATGGCTTTCAATAGAAATCTCATGCTGTGAGTGTAAATCAGAAGCCAAGCGCTGAAATTCAGATGCCTTAAGCTCACAGTCTCGGAAATTCATGAGTTGAAAACAGTCTGCTTGCAAATTGTAGTACTCAGCAGCAAAACCTGCATCGGAAACGAAACTGTTCTGGAATTTATTTGAACATTTTTTCTCAATGTCCTTTTGTTCTGAATTTAAGTCCAGTTGGTTTAATTCCTGGACATTTTCTTTTGGGAGGCCAGAAAAATTAGTCAGCTTGATACTCCGAAATTCTGGAGGGGCAAAAAGAAGGCTAATATCTTCTAAAGCATCCATCTTAATAGCTGAATCATGTGCATCTGCCTTGCCATCGGAGTCACAACGTGGGGTAGGAGGAATATTCAATGATTCATGCCCAACGTCTTTAGAAATAGGAAATTTGCACGTGTCAATTTCTGGAGGTAATTGTATCCGGGGTTCCAATATTGAAAGGAGGACACTGCATTGAGGGTTGGAAGAAGGGGGGAAAAACCATCACTATCTAATTAATTAATGAAACGCAACATAATACTCCCTGATTGAATTTTGCAATCTTAGTTGAGAGCTATATACAGAGAGTTTTAAACTTTCAAGGAACGACAAATATAGAGGTTTTAAACTTTCAAGGAACTATAGGGAAACAGTATGTTTTCCCGCAAATGATGTGAGCATTTCCAAGAACTTGCAACTGGAGATGGAAATTATGCAAATAGATATTACTCTAGTATATATTAATAGGTCATCATATCATTCCCCAATTACTTCATGATGCTATGCTAACTTCATTCGAAACTAAAAAACTTCAAACCTACAAAATGACAGAATAAAACATAATGTACAAATTAAATGCTATAAAAATCAATTGCATGAGATACCTAGGGGCAACTGAGCGAGACCTCCATTCGGATTCCAGAGAAGGAAGAACAGCTGGTTTTCGAACTGCTGTACGGATGATATTGAGGGCAATCAGACAAGTTTGCTCTTGCTTATCAGGAAAAGCATATGATATGTCACCAAAGGCTATTTTGCTTGTTGATGTGCATATGGCAGGATCTAGAAAAGGCTCTAGCATCTCTACAAGAAAGAGAATATTGTGCTTGACTTCCTGAAAGGTGAAGAATACCACACACTTAACAACATAACTGATTAAATTTGGTAGAATTTTTATTAGAAACAAAAGCAGATGAAATCAATTATATTCTCTTCGAGGTATAATGCAAATTGTATAGAGTCTGTGCCATAATGTTAGACAGTAACAGTTGCTACAAAAATTTATTTGTACAGGAAAAAAAAAACCAAGATGGTCCAGTACCTTATACTTCCCTAGTATGTCATCCATGTGACCAGACAGAGCAAGCACAATGTATTTAAGTGCAGCACGTGCACGAGCCATGGAGTGTTGAGCTCCCTGACAAGAGATGTGAAAAGAAAACTATGTCACATCAGAGAAATTAAAAAAAGATTGCTGTAAACAACAAACTTACCACTCAATACATGCATTAAAACAAATATATAGCCAATATTAAACTACCTAATACCCTCCTTTATCTGTATGCCCAACGATAACTAAACTCATGAGCACATGACTTAAATAATGAGAACAGGGCAACAAACAAGTAACAGAAGAAGAGATGTGATAGGAATGTGTCAAAACCAAAAGAAAAGAAACAGGTATATGTGCCTCTGTTTGATATAGGGCCCCAAATCAGTCAAATTCTGAGGGATCTTATATTCATGGCACGATTCTCTCTGAGATGCCAGCAATGCCGCATGCCTTGTGCTGTGGAACGGGTTGCTTGTTTTGCTGTATGATTCTATGAAGGCTAGAGTAATTTACCATATGGAAATGTAAACTAATTAACCTATGACTAAGGTCCAGATAATTATTAGAGATCTAAGAAACTAAGATCGTCCAATAAAGGATGGTTTATCTTTCAACTTTTGATCATCGCAACAGGCACTGCTCTAAGAGAGCAAACCGGAATAAGTATCATAGACCCCCGACAATATGCACATAAAAACAAGTTACTAAGTTTAACTTAGTTTGTCGCATCCCACTACAACGGTGTCATAACTCATAACTGTTAAGCATTTATGCTAGACACCTTGAACTTGAGTTCATAAAGAGAATGTTATATCAACTTTTGAGTTCATTCGCAACCAAATGCACGGAAAAGGTTAAAAGTGCAGCCCGCAACTAATGATCAATTCACTCACTTAAACTGTAGAGATCTGCCATATAACTCTCCTCAGTCTAAAACTTTATACTTGTATAAAGATCTACATACATTTTTAAGTAAAATGATCATGCCTTAATCTCTATCTTTGATTTCCCCTTTTCTCCTTCTGCTTTCAATTTTGTAATTATACTATGAGTCTGAAGAACTATACCTGTATTATGCCAAGAAGGTCCTCAACAAGCTCCACAGTCAAATCAACCTGCGGAAGTTAAGTTTCAAAAGGAAAAAAATAAAAATTTAATCAAAGAAAAAATCATCAATAAAAATATCAATCAATGGTGTATCACCAACCATAGAGTATAAAGCTTATACTATGAAGACATGCTCCAGACCAACCTTTGCAATAACCTGAGTAATCCAAGGGGCTAGCACGCCACAACATAGATCAATTAGAACACATGCAGCCTTAGCCTGTATAAGAAGTCAATGTTAGACCGATTTAATTTCTTGAGTGCATGCATTTTATGAAAAATAAGCTTTGGGATATTAAGGAGGTATGTGCTTGTATAAGAAGAAAAATGTTAAGGGGCATAAATCCTATGAGCTACCATTTCAACCAGTAGCCCCCATGTAGTTGGTTGCTAGGTCAAATCATATATATTTACTATTTACTATAACAATTGAGTTTGGTATATGAAATTTGAACTAGCAAGGTACGTTGAGGGTTTCTGTTTCATAGTTGTGTATATGGTTATACAAGGCAGATAGGCCATTCTTTATATTTCACAAGGAGACCCAAGGCCTCAGAAAAAAGGAAGAAAAAGAGGTTATATTGTGAATGCTTCAATATAAAAAAATTTGAACAAACAGAAGAAATGGAACTGCTACTGGGAAAATCAAAATGAATTGAAAATTACGAACATGAGACGGTGAATATGATGATAAGTAGCCAGCACAGGCTTGAAGAAGGGGGTGATACAATGGAGAAGATGCCGTCAAAACAATCTGCAACCAGAAAGCACCATAATGAGCCATACAAATGAAAAGCTATAAAAATGAATCAGTGTATAAGACCAAAATCATTAAACTGAAAATTGCTTTTTCCAACAAATACACACACATCCACATTAAGAGCAACAACAACCTGAGAGAGAGCTTGTTGAACAAAATGCTGTTTCCATTGGGGAAAAGTATCATCAACATGGTCAGCAGAACTAGTAACGTAAGGACGAAGTGCTGTAACACGACAACAGCCAACATTAAACAGAAAAAATCAAATAGATTGTATATAACATGCTCAAGAAATTTAATTTAACATGCCCATTACTAGTGTAAAAATGATTGACATACTTCTGCTGCAAACATAGAAATAATTAAAACTTTTTATGAAGATGCAATATTGGCTCATGCAACCCAAAAAAAATTTATATGAACGTGTAGATATACCAAAAGAAGACCTTAATAGTTGAAAATAATTAACAAAAAAGAGTTATTACACCTGAAAATATTTCTCTTTTCTTCATGTTTGGAGAAAATTTTCAAAATGGTATATACTTTTTAGATTTTTCCAAAACAGGTCAAAGTGAGATATGTTTTTTAGTTTTTCTAGAGAACATTTAAGCGACCATGGCATGCCGAATCCATCATATAACTAGTGAGTTAGAACCTCCTTAAAAGCTCATATAAATTAAATTCAATCTACCTGGCAGCAATGCTTGTACAAGTGGTAATGCTGACCAAAAGTCTGAAGTACTGTCTGCTAATTTGCTACAGAGCTGAGGCTGTAAAACATATAGAATGAAAATATAAATTGATAGATCAATGTGAAAGAAATTTTTGTATTAAGCACAATAATCCTTCAAAGGCATCAAATTCCTGAAACCGTAATTGACCTGTGACGCACAAGCATAGAGAACATGTAAAATCCCTTCTTCCACAGCACCCACATCCAAGACATTAAGAATGCTAGGATCCCAGTGATCATCTATCACTTGGAATTCCTCCCCAAATAAGTTTGAGTAATCAACCATGGGAAGAGGATTAATTAGCTCTGGTTTTGACGATTCATCCAAAACTGGTGTAACTTCACTTGAAGTGGTTGACTCATCTACCATCAAAAGTGGTTCTGTAAGCTTCTGAAGCATTCTACAAGCCTGAACATATAAGTACAGCTGGTAAGCACAAAATCTTTAATTTGGAACTTCATCACCAAAGAAAAAAGGTTGATGGGTGCATTACCATTCTGCAAACAGTTCCTAGATTAGGATCTTTATATGCTTTTCTCAGCAGCACAAAAATTGCATCTGCGCGGAACACTATGGAACTGGAAGTTGATAAGAGAAATGGTGAGGTGTTACGGGATCTCCTTGGCTTCCATGCAGAAAGGGAAATGAAACATATAAGTTTCTATAGCTTAAAACATTCAAGAGCTTTACAAAACATAGATTGATTATACACATTTAATACAAAACAAAGGTTTAACTCAGATAATAGTAGAAATAAAATTTTTAGGGCTGGAAAGCAATATACTTTGAGGAGAAGGGAAAAGGGTCTAAACTTCTTGTCTCGTACTTGGCGATATATTACTAACAAAAAAAATTAATTTAACTCAAAGCATCTGAATGTGACTCGCTAAGTGATATACAGTGGAGAGATCCATCCTGAATATGAGGCCACAAAAAGGCCAAAATCAAACTGATGTAAATTGTAATGTTACTTAACTCTACCCTTCACTTTTGATCCCAATAGATTCATTGACATGAATGGGTTGCAAATGAACTGTTCTTGAGGTATTGTTCGGTATCATTGCAGAATATTTCTTCATACATTTTTCATTTGGAAAGTTTCTTTTTCAGTTTGTAACAGGACAGTAAATTTGATCAATAAAACTGGATACAAAACTTTGCAAACAAACAAGCTTTAAATACTTAGAAAGAATCTACCAAAATCATCCAAAACACAAGTTGGAAATTTGGATTTGGCTTTTAATTGTTTGAACACACAATATATCAACAGACATACATTTGTAGTCCTTAAAGAAAGTGAAACAAAAATGATGTTAAGGAGATTCCTAGGCTTAAAAACAAGTCCAATACACACTTCCATTCTTTCCAACACTTGCATATGTACAAATTTGTTTAGTCAAAATATCAACTAAGCATAGGCCTATGCCAGAAATGCTAAAAAAAATTAAATAGAATTAGGGTGACCAAGATTCACACTGAACCAGCTTGGTCTAGTAGAAACTACATGTTAAAGCATTCGGAAAAATGTACAGAAGCGTTAGGTAGAGAGGCCTAACTGAACATATGACTAAATCAAACCCTGAGAGAAACTGCTGTGAAATATAAAACCAGTCAACAACCTCAGACTAGCTTGAGTTGATATAAGGCTCAATTCGACCCAATTTATGGATAAGAACTCCTTAAGATAATTTATTTAAAAATTAAATCACAGCTTCAAACTTTAAACTAAAAACTCTCGTCCATCTAGTCAAATCCTTTGGATTATGTTGCATGTTAAGAAACCATCCTCTGTTAAATCTTCCAATATTGGCACCACCTTAGACCCATTTGTTGGTGCCTTTAGTATTAGACATCTTTCAGTTATTCAGATTTCAGCAACCCCTGAGAGGCACTATGAATATGCCACAGATTAGCTGGTAATTTATCATCATTTACCAAGCCATATATTAATCCCATGAAGATATCCTCTTCAAGGTCTCCTTTAATATTAAACTGTATATTTCACTTTTTTTTTTGGCCAAAACAAAAGGAAACTGTATATTTCACTTAAGAACAATAGAAACCAGAATCCTTAAAGAAGAGTATAGACACTGATTTCTAGCAGTTTAAAGCAAATCCAAATCCTGACATTAAACAAATCAAGAAGCAAATCAAAATAACACCTAATTAACAATAACCAGACATAATTATGCTTACTGAATCAAAACCATTGTAAAATAACAAACAAAAAAGAAGTAGAAAAGCTACCTCAAAGTTAGAGGAAACAGTAAGCAATGACAATGACTGAGTATTTTTAGGAACTTCAGAATCAGCAATATTGCCTGAAGATTTGCCAGTATCCCTGTAGTATAGTCAAACCACAGGCCATCAACTTAAATAAAAACTGACCAAATATCTAACCATGCTTAACTAAATTAATGAAGAGATTTCTAATTTCCAAGAAAAAGGCAGGATAAAGCCTACCTTTCATTCACTAAGTGAAGTATTGGATAAAATGGACCAGCAAGCATTGCCAGAAAACGTAAATTGGAATCAGCAGCATCTGAAAAACTGGCTAAGTCTGCCTGCAATTTTTTTTTTTTTTTTTAAGAATTGTGCTCAGAAATGCAAAGCAATAGCAGAGAAAATACCAGGAAACAAACACAAAAATAACAAAAGGGGTAAAAAGGAATAATACTGATGAACTAAGAAGAAAATTTACCTCAAGATGGGGAAGGAACACAAATAATCGATTTGTCATGTCTTGAAGCAACTACAAACTAATGGGCATCAGAAGGCAATGAAGAAAGAAGCATGAAAATACAAGGCAGCAACACTAATAAACATTATATGCAACTCTTTTAAGATGCTCACCTGAAGATACATATCATGAGCATCTTGTTTGTGTGAAACAATTTGAGGCAAAAGGTGATTAACAACTGGCTGAAACTCTGGCTCAAGACCGGTAACTGATATCCCAATCAACTGTCAGGCAAGAATATATAAAAAAAACTTTAGTTCCATCGATAAAAAGTAAATAATAAGTACTTCAGTATTATCAAAATAATCAAACTGGAGACAATGTCAACACAGCTGGAAGGAAAATAAGTGGAATAGCATCTTAGTGGAGTAAATAATAAATTCAGCATTGTCAAAACTATGAAACCGAGACGTCAATACAACTGGAAGGAAAGTAAGTAGAATAAGCACCTTAGTGACCATCAAACAGAAGTCCTTAACATGTCACTTATGATTCAATTAAAAAATACTTGCCAATACTCTCATATTCATGATTTCTTTCTCACTACAGTGTCAGATAGCACACTTTAAGTATTTAATTCTGGAAGCATCCAAGCTCTCTAATATCATATTAACCCTCTGTGAGGAGAAGATATTCTCTTAGCAGCATCACAAGGCAAACTGCCCCTAAAGAGTACACAAAAGGGAACTGATTGTTGACTGAAGGTAACATCTTTGTTACAACATCATCAAATGCTTCACAAAATAATAAATTCATAACCAAGGGGACAAAATTATCTAGTGCAAACCAAAAATTCACATGCAACTAGCTTTCTAACAGTAACACTGAGTTTTAACCAAATATTACCTTATTTAGATGACTAACATGCGCAAAACCAAGATGGGGCGAAGAGAGGTGGGGGGGAGCCCAATGAAAACATGGCAGAATATCCAAAGAAAAAGCTATGTACCATGCAACATGAGCATGATGGTTTTGGATGTGATCACAGAAAAAAAGAGTCAGCTAAATGAATCCTTCTACACCATATTTTTAAACCCATTTTCCTAGGATATGGGCAAAATATTAGACCGAAAGAATGCTTTGCACGCATAATTATCAGGCCTTTGCTTTCCATGTTATTTGCTACAGTAGGTCCCTCCCCCCCTCTCTTTCCCCTTCTTTTAGCCTTGAAAGAATAAGACTACAAAAGTATTCACTTTGAATATAGTAATAAAGAACGAATCCAAAGCACAATGCCTCTCATATCTATCATAGAAAGGACTAAGTAATTTTCAAAATTACCTGAATAAAAAAAATAGCTATTGGGTTTCCTCGTAAACAAGATATTCGTACATAACGGCATGGAGTGTAGTTCATAGGATACATCATATCACGGCGTGGTGCTTCGCAGCGCGGGCGAACTTTTACAAATGTCTCTGGCTGTAAAGAAAACCAGTCACTAAGACATGCTAAAAAATTACTTGACATAAATTGTACTGCAGAATTGCACATACAGAAAAGCTACCATGACTCCCAAGATGAATATCACATGGTAATTTAAATAAGAAATAAAAGTGCAAGAATGCAAATCATTACCACAGTTATTAATCACTGCTGGGAAGAAGAAAACACGTGTTAATTGATAAGTACCATGAAACTTTAAAAGGGAATAGTTTTATTTTTTAAAAAAAGCATATGCATTCTCCTCTAGTTCTTATTTCAAAGCTATGTGTCATGCAAGGAACTTCCAAGGCTTGTTGGCTGAAATCTGGATTATACTCTATGCTTGCTCACTCCATTCAGTTGGCCTCTTGCTGGGACAAGCCTCCTTTATACTAACTGTGATCCTTTAAAGAAAGGAAATCAAAGCCCAAACCTATCACCAATGCAGAAAATGGTGCCACCATATGATAGACCAGTCACAAGAGTGAAAATGTTTGATACTTTGATTATGTTGCAATAATAAGATTGATCAATTACAAGCCAAAGAGGAAAAATTCCCAAGAATCTCACATTCAATTGAAATATTACTTAATCCCTCTAAGAGTGTGCAGTTAAAGCCAGAGAAAGGAACCAATCATCTTAACACCAGCATTCATAGGATCAAAAAAATCATGGCAGTTCTAGCTGAAAAAACTTATGCAGCTATTTCTCTGCAAGGGTAATTAAATTTGACTCAGGAACCCACTGCAAGCCTTGTAAAACTCTAATACAGCCTTCATCTCCTTGACTGCATTTAAAGAGTTTAGCTCAGTTTTATCCCGATATTGAAGTAATTTATTGGGTATTGCCCTTCAAATTTCTCATTCAGCTTCTTGAAAAAACTTGATTTCGATAAAAGCTCCTTTCATCATTTAATATATTGTGAAAATTAACCTTTAGCCATCTTCTAAGAAAGAAACCTTTTTTTTTGCAGCATGTTTTGATTTTCAAGAGGTCTTTCTACATTACAGATGAAACTAAACTTAACATGTTAACAAGAAGAGGTAATCAAGAAAAAGTCACAAAAATAAGCGAGTAAAAACAGCAGTTGGTAAAATGTGTACCAAATGAAATAACCTTACCCCATGGGGTGATAAAAGTGCAAAGAGTTACGTTAACAAGATAAAGCAGGCATGGATAATTTAGATAGATTTCAACATAAGAATCAAAAGAGACTGAAGGACGTCAAACCTAAATGGCAATTAGTTAGAGGCCAAACCTTATAGCGTAAGCCAACAGCTATTTCCCATTCAAGCACAGATTTGTTATAAATTCGTATATGTGACAATAGGCAAGGTTCCTGTAAAGAAGGTTATCAAAGAGAAACACATTTAGACACAACTAGGAAATTCCCCATGACATAGTAAAGAGAGTTGAGTTGGCAACATTTTACAATAAACCATAGGAAAGCATGAATCTATGAAGCAACTTCGTTGGAAGAGACTCCAAGAAGTAGTAATCACTTGAAATCTCAAGTTTATCTAGGTTCTTGGAGCCAGGAACTCCAATTAGTAGGAAACAAAGAAAAACAAGATCATAAATGGACTTATATTACATTCATGGAATCATTAGTATTCAGCTCCTAGAAGCATAAATGCATTAACATCCCAAGTGTCATAATTCACAATTTGAGAACAGCAGCGTACTCAAGATTTGGTATAACTTCATGCTTGATCCTACAATTATTCCTCTTGTTCCAACAAGAATAAAAACCAATGTTGAAAGCAAGCTTGTTTACTAAACTAACAGGTACATGCTTCCTATTCATGTTCAAAACAGGAGCAATCCCAAAAAATGACCCCAAAGAACAAATATACAAACCAAAAGACCAAACTTAAGCAATATCGGGAAAAGGAAAGAAACTGTTAAGCAGCAAAGCAAGAAAAGAAAAGAACCCAAAAACAAGAACAGTATAAAAAACGCCAAAATGAACATAAATGGATACAAAAGAAGAAACCCAGAAATATTTTTCCACATGAGATACAAAAAAGATAAAGGAGAAACAACTATACGAAGTTACTCACATCAAGCTCAAGCAAGATCCATTCTTTAGTGTTTGTAGCAGTGGACCAATGAGTTCTGAGGTCGGTGTCGAGAACGTGAGAGGCTTTCTGAGAGGGTGACTCTCGAGATGTTGCTTTCACTTTGTAACTCAATGGCTTCACCCTTGGTTCCAATTCTATCTCCATTTCCCTTCTTTACAAGTTCTCAAAAGCTGCTTCTATTCCTCTTTTCTCTGATAAATCTTTCTGGGTTTTCAATTTTGAAAAGGGAGGAGGGTACCTGTTTGTTTTCCTCCCAGACTCGAGAAATTTTGAGAGAAGAAATCAAATAATCTCCTGTTTCATTTTTCAATTTAACGAAACAGAGAAGACAGAAGACTTTTGATGGAAAGGAAAATTGATTGAAAGTTTGGGCCTTTTGGGTTTCGCAAAATTGCTTTTGGGCTTAAAGTTTAACTTCACTTAGGATCTGTATTCAATTTTGGGCCTTCTTATCTTACCTATAGTTTTTTTTTCTTTTTTTATTAAGGAAAACATATAGTTTGTTTAATGATTAAAGGAAGTAATTAAGAAATTTTGAATATGATTAAGTTGATTCACCAAAAAAATTAAGTTGAAATATTTATAAATTTGGCACATTTGGCATTTTTTAAAGATACAAGTTTTCACGTGTGGTGCACGTGACCAATCGTGTTTAAATTAAAAAGAATATTAAAATAATAATTGAAATCAATTATAAGTAAAACTGCTAAAATCTTATCCAACCTCGATAACCCGTCCGAACCCGATTTAACCAGAGAAATTAAACAACCCGAACCTGTCCTATTCAGACCCGACAAACTCGTAACCCGAATAACCCAAGAAGATAACCCGATGACCCAAGAATATTATAAACTAAAATTATGTTTTATTCAATAAAATACACATTGTTATAATTTTAACCATTTTAAATAAATTTAAGAATTTACTGCAAAAAAAATAAATTTAATAATTAAACATTTAAAAATTCAAGGCTGACCCAATTGATCCGAGTCCTAAACCTGAAAAATCCAAAACCCGAACGACCTAGAACCCGAGTAACCTGAGGCCAAAATCCGAACCTGCATGACCCTAAATCCAGAAGACCCGAGATCCGAATGACCTGAATCCAGATGAGCCGAAACCCGAATGATCTGAGAAAATTACCTTACTCATATGACATGGACCCAAGTGAGAATGACCAGAAACCCATCCAACCCACCCAATTGACTCCTCTAACTTTTTTTTTTTTTTGCGTCAACTCCTCTAACTTTATAAGTCAAAGGAAGTAATTGCATGTTACTCTTCTTTTTATTTTTAAAAACTTTAAATTCTTGTTATACACTCCAATATATTAAACTATCAATAGACACTCCAAAATTGAAAAAGGTCAATCACAATAATTAAATTTTAAATAAATTTTTAACTTAATTAGTTTAAGAAATGATGAATAATTAATGATTAGGTAAATTATTTTTAACTTTTAAACTTGATAATAAGATTTTTGTTAGTTTATATTATAATTTTTTTGTTCAAATTAGTTTATATTATAATTGAAAAAAAGTCTCCTATTTTTTAAAATTAAAATGGTAAATTAAAATATTTATAAAAATATTGAATTTAATTAAATAAAAATAGAGTTTTTAGTAGAATAATTGTAAAAGTTTATTTCTTAAAAAAACTGTAAAATTTAAACAATGCCATATAAGAAATAAATTTTAAAAATTCTAATATATCTATATTTTTTAATTAAATCAGTAAATTGATAAAAATAAAATAGGTATAAGGATATTAGATTTAATTGAATAAAAATAGAGTTTTTAGTTTTTTTTTACCAAAAAATAGAGTTTTTAGTTGAGTAAAACTATAAAAATATATTTAAAAAAAATTAAAATAGTGAAATGCTAAAAATTAAATAGTTATAAGGATATTATATTTAATTAAATAAAAATAGAGTTTTTAGTTGAGTAAAACTATAAAAGTCTAAACAATGGCATTTAAGAAATATATTCGAAAAATAAGGGTATAATGGGTGATTCAAAAGTTTTACAAGAGTATGTACTTTTTAATATAGTATAGATAATATTCAAAATATCATTATAAGTTTACAATCAAATAATTACATACAAGTTGATCGGTCCGCGCTGGCGCATCAGACATTCTTTGTTATAGATTTTGTTATTATTGTTTGAATATAGAAAGGATTTCGTTTCAAAATTTTGAAATTTTATTAGTATTTTGTGTATTTATGAAGTAGTTTTCCATTTAAATGGATCTCAATTTTCTATATATATAACTTATTAATAATGGTGGTTGAGTTTTATAACTGTAAAATTCATTTTTTGTTGATAAAATCGTAGCTTGTAATCCATTTCTTATTCTCGGACATTAACCTTTGCTACTTAAAATATCTTCTTTCTCATAAATCTAATTAAATTCTTTCTATCACTATAGTTCGAGAAAGATGAGAGACGTTTTTATTTTTTAAAAGAAAATCATTAAATTAAAACAAAACCAATTAGTCTGAAGACTTTAATGGGTTTTACACATAAAATTACAGAAATAGCGAAATTAGGAAGAACAAAAGGAGGACACAAAATGGGCAAATGAGTCTTCAAAGTGGCAAAAGACCCAAATGAATTGTGAGGAAACTAATTGAGGACCTTCTTAATAAATAAATAATACATGATTTGATGGTTAATAAATGCTTTCACATTCAATTGGTTAAAAACTCTTGCAATTACAAAAAAAGGCTTGAGGAAAAGGAAATGGTGAGAAACTAATTGAGGGCCTTCTTAGTAATTAACCAAATGAGAAAAGACATAAAATGACAAAAAATGTTCAAATAGAGCTTCCTCATCGATTCTCAAAAGGAGCTTTTAGTAATATCCCTGAGTGTTTCAAATAATCTTTATTTTTATTATTCGGGTTTCTCTGGTATCCGAGCCAGGGAGGAACATGTAATTCTAAAGTTTTGAAACATCATTGTTTTTATTTTCTGAGTTTTGGTTTAACTATCTTTATTAAAAAAATTTTACTATAATTACTGAGTTTTGATACAAGAGTCTGGTAAGCCATGGGTTAGGCAAAAGTAGACTTAGTATCCCTGTAGGTAATTCTAGTAATTTTTTATAATATTGATAGTAGAACCCCCATTTAGTAGGAAAATAAAACAAAAGATGTTACCATTTCTTAGGAGAACCAACTCTTCTGCAAGTTCGGTTTCCAATAAATCCCAAGAATCTGACCAAACCTCCCAAACAACTAATGAACAAGAAGTACATTATGAAAATGTTCCCCAACAATTTGACAATTGGAACATTCCTATTGTACCCATAAGCCAAATTTACAAGAAAACAACTTTTGAAAGTTTAAATGCTTTCTGTAATTACATTATAAAAACAAAAGAAAAAAGTCTTCCTATCCAAAAGGAATATCAAACTATCCAATTGCTTGACAAAGCAATTATCAATAAACTTAAAGACCAAAAATATAAATATATTCATTTTGGATTAGTTCAAGTAGGTGTGAAACCTCTTAGTGTAGAAGCCACAAAAAATACATCAATTTTAATTGTCTTAAGAGACCAAAGACATATTATGTTTAATGATTCTTTATTAGGAACCATAGAAACAAGTCTTTGTACAGGACCAATACATTTCAATTGCTATCCAAATTTTATGGTATCTTTAACTGACAAAAACATTTTGAAGTCATTAACTCTTCAAATACATACCCACAATTATAAGATGCTTCCAGGATCTGAAGTTTTAACTTTAGTTTATAGATTACATTTTAAAGCAATGTATTCTGTGGTTAATACCAAGGCTTTATTACAAAGCCCAAAAGGAGAAACTACTCTTTTAATAGAAACTGACACTACAAGAGCTCACACAGTAATACCCAAAACTATTCAATGGCATGAAGTAAATCTTCCTGAAAGATGGAAATTAGAAGGTGCTACTGACCCAGTAGAACCAATCCCACTTAGAAATAATTCATTAAGAGAAATATCCCAACACCAAGATGGCACAGCAGAACTAGTATTCAATAGACCAAACAGATTACCTCCAAGATACTCTTTTGATATAGCTAGTTCAAGTTCAGCATTCAAACGATTACATATAGAAGAGGAATCAATTATAGATAGCCAACAACAAGATTTTAGAACAGCTAGAACATCTGTCTCTTCAATACCCATATCAAATACCCAACATCATGAGTTCAGAACTGCAAGAGAGTTCGCATCTTCAGTACCCAGCTCATTTAAGACTAATTTACAAGGAATAGATAACTCCTCAAAAATAGCCCAGCCTATTTATGCTAGGCAAACAGAAACTCCCCCAAACAGCCGCCAAATAGAAAGTCCTCCTGACTCACCAATGTCACCAACTTATTCTTCAATGACTAATAATGTAAAATTTGAAGGAGAATCCGAAATTTATGTTATACAAAAGCCTTTTGAGATCAATAAAGAATGGTGTAGAAAACATTTCTATTCCAATAAAAACAGAGTTTTAAGAAATGAATATTTTAAAAATTACAAAAATGAGAAGGAAGAAATCCTTTAAAAATATTATGAGTTTATGAATATCCATAGAATCCATATAAAATTTTTCAAATGGTTCAAAGAATATTACTCAGATTCTATTAATATGATGAAAAATAATACCAAATGGCAGACCAGCAGAGGAGAAATTGAGTCTTAACACCCTCCTCTGATGGAAGTACAATATTATCATAAAAATAATGAAATGAAAGCAAGTCCTTTAAAAATAAGAAGTCCTGATGCAGGAGAACAAATCTCATCAAAAGATATTAAAATGATTCTTGAACAAAATAATTTTACAAATCTTAATCTTCATTCTATAGGAAAACAATTAGATCATATCGAAAACTTAGTTATATCATATCCAAAAAAGAACATAATAAAAGAAAATATTAAAGAATCCACTTCGGAGTCAACAAATATTAAAGAATCATCGACGAAACCAATATTTACACCTTATGAAATCCCAAAAAATTTTCAAAAAA
The DNA here is from genome assembly GCA_001974825.2 of Corchorus olitorius. Taxonomy (NCBI): domain Eukaryota; kingdom Viridiplantae; phylum Streptophyta; class Magnoliopsida; order Malvales; family Malvaceae; genus Corchorus; species Corchorus olitorius. The sequence goes on along the minus strand of AWUE01013924.1, from coordinate 187 downwards.
CATTTTTAAATGAAATACAAGATAGGCTTAAGCTTTTAGAATCTGAACTTATAGCCCCCGATACTCCGATACAAACCCAAAATTCGATAAATACATTAAACCAAACTTCTCAATCTGAAACTAAACAATCTGATGATAATCAAATTAATAAAATGAATTGGAGAGAACCTGAAAAAATTATATTATC
>AWUE01013922.1:0-28965 GCA_001974825.2 Corchorus olitorius | reverse complement strand
CCCTATAAATATGCTCTCTTCTCCCCCTTTTTGACATCATCAAAAGAGGAATGGAAGGCATGCATTAAGGAATGCAAACACAAGACAAACTCAATTTTAAAAAATAGAGAATCTCTTCTCCTCCTTTAGCTCATAAGACAATAAAATCATTTCAAAAGCATAGGCATTTAAGAACATTCAAGCTAGCAAAACTTCTTAAGTGAAAATGCATCTCATTTAAAAGCATGCATAAAAGTTAGAATTATTAGGAGACTGAGAAGATGGTGGAGTTGTTTAGGAATAGGCTTGATGGTATTTTCTCCATTTTCTTCATCATTCCATTCTTTACTCCCATTTCTACTTTCATCTAACATACTCTTTCAAGCTATCCTCAATCACTTTCCTTATACCAAATCACTATCATTTCTTCTTTTGAGCTCTAAAAGTACTCTCTTACATTATTTCTTGATTGCCCTTTCATTTGCTCACACTATATCCAACTATAGTACTTTTACTTCCATAAGCTCCTTGGACATTTATGTGTTTGTAATTCACAAGTCAATCTCAAGTAGATGTCTTAATCCCCTATCAACAATCAAAAACACATGCAAATCATGTATATCATTATCCACCAAGTTCTTGATTGTCAAATCATCTCTAATGAAGAATCCTCTCACCATGATGAATAATAGGACCATAAAGATGTCCAAAAATTCAAAAGAGTCCTAAATTCAATTCATTACTCATAGATTCACATTCAAATTGCTCAAGATTCTCCAATAGCAATCATTCATATCAATCATTTCCACTAACTATTAACAAATGAGTCAAATATATTTCATACCTCTCACTTTGTAAACCAATTCAACCTTGAGGTATTCTTTCTAAGATAACATTTATCTTCCTTCTCCCTTTGTTATTTCTCAAAGAAATCCATTATCCTTAGACACATTTCTCCTTCTCCATATTTCACAATTTTCTAATATCATCTTCCCAATATTTCTCCAAAAGGTATTCCATCTTTCCATTTTCTTTGGGATAGAGAAGGCTTATTTGGTTAGTATGGGGATTTTGAAAAGAAGTTTAGTGTTTTAGGAAGATTAGAAATGAATAGGATGTGTGTTCAATTCTAGTTCAAGTCTTCCTAAGTTTGATAGGATTATAAGGAATTTAAAGTGTATGATAGAACAAAAATAGGTTCAAGAGTGAATGAAGATTTGGAATATAAGCTCAATGATTTTAGTCTCTTTATCATTCTAAACAAGTGAAAACTAACTAATTAGAGTGAAGTTAATTAATAAAGTCATATTGGTTGAAACCAAGAAAACTTTGATTAATAAACCTCTAAACTAATCAATTAACAATTCACAATTCACAAAAATGCATGATTTTATAAAGAAAAAATCATTAAAGCTCAAACCTTGAATATCAACTAAGTGACAAGCCTAGTTGACCAAATATTTCGCTTAAAAACATTTTAAAAACAAAAAAAATGCATAAACCACAAAAAGTTTTCAAGGTGCTCCTTAATAAAATAATGTGTTAACCAATTAAACTCAAAATTTTGCAAAAGTCAAGTCAAAATGAATCCATTAAGCACAATAAACATATATAAGCCCAAAAGATTATTCACATAATGAATCAAAGAATTTAGCATTTAAGATTACAAAAATTATGGAGTCAATCAATGATAAGCAATTAAAATATCATGACTACATATCATGGCAAGTTCTCTCCTTATCATTTTCAAAATCATCAAGAAATCTAAATATATTCAAAGTTCTCTAACATTAAACACGTACGAAATATTCAATCAAACTTTGAATACAACATTGAAGCACATATCTCATTCAATTATGCAAAAGATGATTTTTACTAAAAGATCATGTGAAAGTATTGTCCAAATGATGCAAGGTATCAACAAAATCAAATAGACATCTCATTCAAGAGCATAACCACAAATGATGTCAATTTGAGAATGCTTTGTGTATGAGTGCTAAAAGAGTATCATGAATTTTAATGAACATAGCACTTGGTTCTCATAAAAGATAAAGAATTTAATGCATAGGCATATCTAGATCATTCAATTTAGATCCCAACAAGCATACACATATCATCATTGTAAGTCTACTAGACATCAAAATAAGAAAGTGAACTAGTCATACCTTTGTAAGGCTCTAGGTTCACATTCTTTCCTTTTTCATCACAATCAAGCTTTTGAAAGATGGTTCATTGAAATCGCCTCCACTCATTCCAAGCATTTTCATTTTTTTCCTTTTCCAATTTGCTTAGTTGATGAAGATCACTTCCCATGTTGCTTGATTTGTAGACTAATGAAGAATCTCAATTCTTCCACCAAGTTCCTTGCATTCTTTTAATTAGCAAAATACTTGCACAAATTTTCATTAGTAGCTCAAAACACAATAAAATGAACATGCATAAAAACATTCAATGCATCAACTTTGTGAGCAATAAAGTGAACTCATTTATACCTAAAGAAGTGAATAACAACAACAAAGTTATAGAACTTGTCTTTCATGCTTATAGATAACATCCATAAATCCAAACAAGTCAACATATGATAGTTCAAGTGGCGTAGTAGCATAAATCAATCAATGGAGATTTGATTTCCCTTTTAAAAAGACATGCATTTTAAACCTTTGTGATTTTTAGAAAAAAAAATACTTTTCTCAACATGTCTTGATCTTTTATGCCACAACTTATAAATCATCATACATTCATTGGCTACTAAAGATGATTCATTTTAAAATCAATATCATCAAGAACTATGATACAAATATTTTCAAAACTTAGCCAATGATAACAACTTTGTTAATGCTAATATTAATCACATGGCATATATGAAAATCAAAGCAAGCTCTATATCTATTAGCCACAAAGTTCACTAATGCTAAACATGTCATGCTTTAACCCTCTAATAAATAAAATATGCTTGATTTAAGTCATAGAAAATGTTACCAATGGTTCCAATTCCTTGGAATACACCTTTGGAGTTGTTACCAAATATTACACTTCCTCATCTTGTCCAATCAAGCTTTCCATTCATGTTCCTTGAATAGCCATGTACAAAGCCTCATGGCTATTTCTTTTTCCGGTTGAGCTTTCAATGTTTGATCCTTTTACTCTTGCTCAACCTACATTCACAACTTTTCAAGTTTGAACTTTAGGTACCCATACTTTGATGGGTCCTTGAGGGTTAGTCAAAACATGGGAACCTTTAGGTACCCAAATCATCTTTGTTCTAGGATGGTTACCACCCTTATGATAGCAATCATAAGAGAGATGACCTCTCCTTCCACAATTAAAGCAATATACATATGATGCATGATGAGAATATTAAAGAGAAGCATTTCTTCCTACATCTTTTTTCAAATTTGATTTTGATAATTCATCAATTGTAAGCTTTAGAGTTGAGTTATCAATAAGTTCCTCTTGCAAGGCTTTACTCTTACTCTCTAAATCTAGCTTCAAGACATCATAATCATTTTTTGCATGTTCTAATTCTACTTGAAGCATATTCCTATTATCAAAAACACTTTGAAAATCAATTTTAATCTTTTCAAGATCACCATTCAATGCATTGGCTTTCTTTTTCAAAACTTTGTATTTAAAAATAAGTTTATCAAATTCATTACACAAACTATCATAATCATCTTGCATATCCTTATTATCATGAATAATGGGTAAATTAGGAGTTACCTCAATTTCATCTTCTATGGCCATCAAGCAAAGATTAGCTTCCACTTTAGCTTCGGATGCCTCAACCTTTGGTGTGGAGTAATCGTTCTTCAACTTCTCCCAAATTTCTTTGGCATTGGAGCATGTTGAAATTTGACCAAAATCGGATTGGCTTAGAGCACAATGAAGAACATTTATGGCCTTGAAAATTACTTGCACTTTTCGCTTTTCTTCCATTCACCATTCACTCATAGTCTTTGCAATCTTCTTTCTTCTAGCATTGGAGCTCTTTGTAGGCACAAAGGGACCATCCATAATTACATCCCATACCTCATAATCATAAGCTTTGATAAATATAGCCATTCTAGTGCTCCAAAGCTCATAATTTGTGCAATTAAACAAGGGAGGTCTATCTATGGGTTGACCCTCAACTAGATGAGTATTTTGTGTTGCCATTAAGATCTTCCCCAAGGATGTTAAGCCTTAAAAGAATGGGTTAAGCTCTGATACCAATTGTTAGGCCCTTGATAATGTGCTAGAGGGGGGGTGAATAGCACTTTTAAACAATCTATGGCAACCTCTATAACTTTTGCAAAGTTGGGTAAAAGGGTAGATGAAATAGATGAAATTTGAAGATAAAAAGATGAGAAATTGCAACACAAAGTAAAAGAAAGGTTTAGAGAAAATGAATACTCACAATTTATAGAGGTTCGGTGATCCCACACCTACATCCTCTACCTTGATCTCCCCAATCAAGGATTTTCACAAACACTTCACTAAACCGGTGAAATTCTAGCTTCCACCAAGCCTTTTACAAAGTGAGCTCTTCCCAAGCTCTAATCTTCAAAACAAGTTGATCAGAACTTGTTTCTACCCAAGAAAAGATGAATAAAGAAGTACAATGATCTCCCAAAGATCACAAGTACAAATTTTAGCTCAATACAAATTTTCTCTCAAAACTAGTAGGAATGAAGAACAAAGAGAAAAAATGACTTCTTGGCTTCAATAATGATGAACAATGAATAATCTCACTCTTGGATCACTTCAAAAGGCTCTAATGATGTGTATATATACTCTCTCACAAGTTTCTAGCCGTTGGAGCTCTTTTCTAGCTGTTATAGCACTTTTTCCACCTTTCAAACTAGCTGTTTTTTCGTCCTGTAGTGAGACTGACATTGTCAGGAAAGTTTTAACACCAACTTTAGTTGACTAAAAGTGTACTGCATGACAAGTTACTATTCATACAGATTGGGCACATCAGGATTGACACTTTTAACGCCAGCTCCAGTCGACTAAAACCGTCCAGACTCCAAATTTCGAATATTTGCCTTTCTTTGCATGTTTCTTCAAGATAACCCTTATGTAAGCTTCTCCAAACTTCATATTAATCTTCAATATTGTTTAAGGCTTTCTCCAAATTCGATTTTTGCGCTCTAAATAAATTCAAAGTGATTTTCTTTAAAGCCTACACACTTAATTAGACTAAATTAAATATGAAAAAGGAATGTTTTGTGATCATCAAAAATTCCATGGAGTACACAGTTTCACCTACATATCATCTATGATCTTTCTCAATAGTTATTTTAGATGGCTCCACAGTTATATTTCAACTGTTTGTGAGAGACAGATTGATGTGAGATGACATTTCTTTTTCATTCCGTCTAGATCGGTGTATACCTATGAAATTCTATTACAATAAGATGATTCTTACTATGCTCGAATATTTTAAACTAATAAATTAGTCTAAATAACCAGCATACTTAACAAACAAACAAATTAACTAATTTCATATTTTGTTGTGGGACTTGAATTAAGCACTTCCCGGACAGTATTTGAGACATTACGCACTTACCAATTAAGTTAATTACATGGTGCCAAGATGAATTTTTTGCCAAAAAAAAAAAAAGCCAGTTAAGTTCACTAAACTGATAAATATGATAGCTAATTTATAAATCCTTTTAAATTACTGATCTATTTTCACAAAAAAAATAAAATAAAATTACTGATCTATTATACTACTTACGTGTATCATCGCAAGCAGCCAGATCAGATAACACATTTTTGGCCGACAACAAAAATACAAAATTGAACCCTTTAACTTATTTTAGTTGGTCACTTTCTAAGAAATAAGAATATTGTCTTTAATAAATTTGTATTTGATTTTCTTCAAAATAAAAATTCCCACTAGGACTGATTGAAAAAAAAAATCCCACTAGGACTTATTAAGAAAAAATATCCCACTAGCAAATCACATGGAATAAATATAATAAATAGAGACAGGTTTTTTTTTTCTATTCACCCCAGACTCTTATAAATTTATTTATATTATAGGCTTGTAGAAAACTTGTTGCCAAAAAACAAAAAACTTGTAGAAAACTAGAAATCGAAAGTTGCAATGATATTCATATTTTTTACATTGACCCCACTAAATTTGTTAACAATGTATTTGACCCTCATTAAATTATTTATTTGGCGGGAACCCCCATTGAATATTTAAGAAATTAATAAGTAATATAAGCCAATAATAAAACTAGTATTTTAATTTTTTTTTCTATTTTGACACCCCTAACTAAAATCATGTAAAGTAAAAATAAATAATTTCATATATATATATATATATATACTTTATAATCTTACTTATAATTGACATTCATGAAAAGTGTTATTTGAACTCTTGAGTCTTGTTGCGTCAAAAATCTCTTGCTAGAGTTTTCGTGGGGAATTCTTTATGACAGCGTAAGGGCGTGCCAGTCAATTTGCTGAAATTGACAAAGATGTTGTAAAAACTAGATCTGGTGCGCAGAGCAGCAGATTAAAAGATCAGAACGATTGTGGGGACTGAATCAAAGTCACACCGTAGCATCTAAATCATTGGATCCGCAAGCGAACTGCTTCTCATCTATGGGCCTCTCTTCTATTTGGATCAGATCTAGGAGATCTGCTTTGATTGCAATTGAAATTGAAAAGAAAATAACAAACTGATCTGTTATTTCTGAATAAAAACACGTGTACAGTGTTTGTATGTCCGGAGACAAGATTGAAACAAGAGAAAAACACTAAAAGAGTGTTTGTTTGTCCTGAGACAAGATCTAAACAAGGAAAATATGAAGAACGAATGAAGAACTCGTGATGAACAGGTTGAAAATGGCGCAGAGCCAGAGAGAAAATAAGCACGGAGCTTGGTTTTTTGCGCGGAGTAAGTTTGTAGCTGCAGGAGCTGGTTTTTGATTTCTCGGGAGAAATTTCTGAGATGCGGAATCTGCCTGAAACCTGAGAATGGCCTCCCTTTATATAGGGGGCGGCATGGGCTTGAGCATTTAATGGACTTGCCTTGCTGAGAAAGGCAGATGACAGCTTCCAGGAAGGTGCAGTGAAGCTTCCTCCTTCTTCTGATTGCTTTCAACTACTGGGGAGAGGACAAAATATGGACTAGGGCGCCACTCTAATTGGATGGGAGATGGAAATCTGCCTCCTGGGTGGTTGATGATAATTCTTCCTTCTTCCTATCACAGTGTAGCGAGCCTTCGTTGCTTCTTTTGTGCTGAATTTAGCTAATTTAACCAAGTAGTGGCCAATTGACATCATGATTTGGACTTTGAACACCAAGGCCACGAAATTACTCATACTTAGTCATATTTAGCTCATCAAATCATGAAAATAATAATTAATTAAGAAAATGGCTTAAACCGGGGTGAGAAAGCCATATGTCCTTAATTGAAAAGAATGCAAAAGTTGCAAACGATCTCGGATATAACCAAAATTTCACCAGTCGGCTTAGAATATCTCCATAAGATCATGGAAAAAATTCCAAGTGAATTCGAGTCCTCTATCATGGTGAATTTGGTTTCACTCCCCGAAATGTCCTTAACTGAAAACCGGGCATAAGTTTTTACTCCGATGTCAGAATGAGGTGAAATTTTACCAAGATGATCTATATAGCTCAAGGATCATCATGTATGCTCCTTGGAAGAAATTACAGCCTCTAGCCTCTTCAATTGATCAATTTTACTATTTTATTCTTAATTGAACAAAATACAAGTTGTAATTTCACCTCCCGGGGAGGGGAACAAGGCTAGGCGACTTCTCCACCATGGTTGGTCGACAATATGGAGGAGGTGTGAGGTTGAAAATCCCATGCCTCTCTCACGTGCATAGATGTTTCTCTTGCTGACAAACTTTAGCTCTCTGCCTCCTTCCTGCAGGAAGAGAAAAATATCTCTCTGCAGGGCAGAGGGCGGCCTCTCCTCTGTATGGGAGACGACTTGGGCCTTGCTATGTATGTCCATGAGATATTTTTCATCGCATGGGCAGATGACAAGCAATTTTCCTTTTTTACTTGTTTGCCTCCCTAGCAGGCAGCAATATCAAAGGAAACTGCTTCCGATTGATTTTCTCTGCCACTCACCCAGGTAGGGGCGGCACATGTAGGATTTTTAATAATAATTATTCAAGAAAATAATTTTTTTTTGAAAGAACAAGAAAATAATTATTATTTAATTAATAATTAATTAATTTCAGCCCTTGCAATTAATTTACAAGACTTTCCTAATTCAATTTGAATTAGGGTGGTGCAGAAATCTAGTTTCTTTAGGAATTTTGATTAAATCCTAACCAGGAATTACGATAAGACCAATTTGCCCTCAATTGTAAATTGAGGTATAAACAAGTGTAACAAAAATTTTCCATATATTAATCACTGTTCATCTTTGGTAGAAAGTGAACTGAAGTAAAATATTTTCAAAAGAAAGGGAAAAAAGAATTTAAATATGGAAAGAGATGAATAATAACGAAACCAAAATAAAATGGAAAATAATAACCCAAACTCCAGCCCAAAATCGAAACTCTCTGAGACAATCCAATTACAAATAAACAAAATCCAAAGTAACAACAGCTGATCACCATAAGCCCAACATTGAACATACCACCAGAGAAAATAAGAATATTGTCTTAATTATTAAATTTATTAGTCCTTACTTTTACGTGCGTTGCACGTGACCTATTTTGTTTTAAATTAAATAAAGATTAAAATCTTAAGCATACTACTAAATTTATCCTAAAAAAGCCTATTATTAGAGTTGGCAAAATTTCATCCAAGTGCGGGTATTCGACTCGATTGTCTGAAACCAAACCTGATCCAACCTGATTCAACCAAAAAATCCGCTCAATCTGAAACCGAAATGACCTGACCCCAAATCCTTAATGAGCCGAACCCGATCAAGCCGAAAGATTCATCCGAAATTACCCGAATCAGGATTAATTATATTTAAATGACTCGAATCCGAAAGACCTGAACTTGAAAATTGGAGGCTCAAACTCGAAATTTCGAAACCATATGACCCGAAATCGAAAAAGATCCGAACCAAAATTGACCCAAACCCAAATGACCCGACATTTGAGCGATCCGAACCCAAACCAACCTGAAACTGAAAAATTAAGTGAACCCTTATAACCCAAAATTTCTTTAACCCGAAACTGACCTAAACCAAATCCAACCCGACCAGCCCATTTGTATGTGCATTGGGTTTTACTCAATGTTTTCATACCCGGCCCGGTGCTTGGCCCGTTGAGGCCTCCGGGTCCCGGGTCACCCGGTTCAACCGGTCGGGTCATAAGAGGGTTCATATATATTAGATTATTAATATTCTATATATAAATATTATATATGATGCAAATATATCACATAAAAGTCATTGGTTTGGTGGTTAAAACAAGATTTTTTGCTCATCAAGTGTTGAGAGTTCGAATCCCATGGACAACAAATGCTTTTTCCAAAATTTTTCCCCATTAAAATCATATTAACCTAGTCCAATCTTGACCGGGCCAAACCCCTCCCGGTTAACCCCCCATCTCCGGCCTGGATAGACTTCCGGATCCCGGTTGAACCGGTCCGGGTTTGAAAACACTGGTTTTACTATTAAAGAAACATAAGAAATTATCCTACACAAAGAAAAATATTAACAAAGTAAAACATAAAATTCATAAAATTTAAACCCACAGCGAAAGTTACATTTATCAAGAAAAAATTAATTATAAGTCAAATCAAATAATACACGTTAGGGAAATAATAAATTATGATCATAATACATTAAACTATCATATAGAAAGATGTACATCACAATAACTTTTTAAATTAAAATGGTAAAAATAAAATAATTATAGAATATTGAATTTAATTAAATGAAAATAGAGTTTTTAGTAGAATAAAATTCTATTAAAAAATTTTAATATATCCAATTTTTTATTGAAAAATAGTATAAAATGGTAAAAATAAAAATAGAGTTTATAGTAGAATAAAACTATAATAGTTAAGTAATGTCATTTAAGAAATATGTTTGAAAAATAAGGATATGATGGTCGATTCAAAAGTTTTACAAAACTCGTACTTTTGTATATAGTATAGATAATTGATTTTTCTTTCAAAGAAAATTCTCACTAGGAAATCACATGGAATGTTATTATTATATTATATTATATATTATATTATATTTGTTGATACCTCAATTTACACCTGAGGGTAAATATGTCCTTGATAATGTTTAAACAAGATGATTGGCTCAGATATAATCTAAAATCCTAAGTTTAGTCGGATTTGGTGCCACCATAGTCATAAATCAATTAGGAAAGTGATTTTATTTTCCTAATTTCCTTATATTGAGCCGAAATAAATAATTATTGAATAATAATAATAATTATGAAATAATTATTATTAGCTCAATAATAATGGTCAGAAAATAATTAAAGTCATCTCATACGATCTTGAATTTCAACGGAGACTTAATTCTTATGTCAGAAAATAATTAAAGTCATCTCATACGATCTTGAATTTCAATGGAGACTTAATTCTTATATGACGACCATCTTAATTTCATGAAAACACATAATGCCATGTCTAATTTAGATATGTGGCATGTCATTTAACACTTTGAGACTTGGTCCCAACCGCCCATACCCTAATTTGATCATTATCGAATTAGATCAAAATCCAACTTTTGCATTTTGTTCAATTAAGGACAAAAGGCGAAATTGATGAAATTGATAGGGCTAGGGTGGTGTGATTTCAACAAGTAATATAACATTGTGATCCTTGACTTCCATAGATCATTCTGGTAAAATTTCATCTCTATCTGACTTAAGATGAAAAACTTATTCACGGTTTTCAATTAAGGACAATTTGGGGTATAAAACCAATTTCACCATGAAGAACATGTCGATTTTGACCTGGACTTTCCCCATGGTCTTCTTATGGTATTCGAACCATATTGGTGAAATTTGGGGTTAATCCGACATCAGTCGTAACTTTTCCGCGGTTTTCAATTAAGGACACCTGCTCGGAAAAGGTCAAATTGGACCTCGAGATGACATCATTTGCACGAAGTCATGTAAAGAATGTCATATTATGGTTTAAGGCTAGTCAATTTCGTGCTTAGCCTATTTCGACCATTTACTGACAACTTTTGCAAGTCTTTCAATTAAGGACATATGGCTTTCCACCCCGGTTTAGTCATTTTCATATTTGATCACTGTTTTGATCGAACCATCCAAGAATGGTTAATCTATGATCAATTTCGTGGCTTAATGGTTCAGGTTCGAAGTTAGGTTCGTTTTGGCTACTTTGTTGGTGAATCAAGTTACAGTGCAAAAACGACCGAAGCTCGGGTCAAGATGGATTGCGCCAAGATGGTGGAAATTGCGTCAAGGCCATGCACGATGTGTGAAGGTCGTCATTTGATGAAGTCATGGATAATAGTCAGCATCGAAAGTCATGTCAGAGTCTCTTAGTAACTTTTAGGAAGGTTCCTTGAATCGGCAAAAAAGAAAGTCAAGCAAACAAGTCATGTCGGATTGCAGCATATACTTGGTGACTAAGTTTGCAGCAGTTCGTCGGCCTCCTTACCAAGCCCAGGCCGCCCCCTATATAAAGGGGTCTACCCCTTCAGTTTTCAACACGCTTCTACAGCTACAAACTTGCTCTGCGCAAAAATCTAAGCTCCGCGCTTATTTTCTCTCAGGCCTTGCGCCTCTCTCTGCAGCAACCCTGCAAATTTATCTTTTTTCATCACGAGCCAGCCTCGTTCTTCAATATTTCTATGTTTTAATCTCGTCTCAGGACGTTAAATCAACTCTCCGTGAGTTTTTCTTCTCTTTCAATCTCGTCTCAGGACGTTAAAACATTTGTTACATGTTTTTTTCCATATGAATAACAATCAGCTTGTTATTTCAATCTCTTTTTAGCAAGAAATCTTTTGAAACGTTTACTTTTGAAAATCAATTTGGGATCGATGATTTAAATGCTCCGGTGTGACTTTGATCCAGTTCCCACAATTCACTCGCTCTAATCTATTTTCTAATGCTACGCGTACTGTTGAACACATATTTTCCAATTTTTTACATGTTTTATGAAGGTGTTTTTATGACTATTTGAGATGATTTGCTACATAGTTTGCTCATTTATATGTTTTAGGTACTTAAAAGGAGAATTGGAGACAAAGGAAGCATATTAGAGTAAAGAAGTAAGTGTCCTGCATCAAACTAGAGTGGGTCGAAATCAACCTCTACAAAGGGTAGAAATTCACCATAGTACAAGCTCGAAATTCTCCTGTTTCGACCTTCTGGCGGGTCGAACTCGACCTTCACCAGGGTCGAAACAGGGCTGCAAAATCAAAGCTGGAATTTGAATGTCACGTGGGCTCAATTTCCTTTAGGCTTGCAATTTTATACCAGCTGGGCATATCTCATGTTTGGGCCTAGGAAAAATCTTAATTTCCCATGCAATCTATATTGGATATTTTTAGGAATTTTGTGGCAAAATTGTAATTTGCCAAAAATAAACTTAATTAGGTTTATGTTTTATAGCAGCCGCATGCCTTAGATAAAAAAAAACTTTGGAATTCCAGAATTTTGCTGGGTTTTTTACGTGAATTTGAGAGGAGGAGAAAAAGAGAGAACGCACTCTCTCTCTTGGTTTTCTCTATTCTTAGTTCTTTTGTAACCAATCTTTTCTAGTTAATTCAATTTTAAGATTTTAAATCTCTTGAGTATTCGATTTGTAAGGCTCTGTGCTTATTCATCTATCTTGTAAGTATTTCAATTTTCTCTGAATTATTTGAATGATTTCATGCTTAATTATGTAGAATGGCCATCTCTTGTAATTAGGTATGTTTTCTATATTTAGATGAGATTCCTATATGCAACCGTAGGTAATCAAATCCTAAGTAACAACTTAGAGTAGCCCTCTAAAAGAATCTTGAATATAGGTTGAATGTTGCCTATATTAGTGAACATTGTCTATTGTTGGCTAAGTTCTTTGTAGTTCTTAAAGCAACGGGTTACTTGAATCTAGTAGATGTTTGGAACTAGGTTAGTACACCTGTTAGGATTTAGTTTAGGGCGTGAGTCAGGACTAATGAAGACTTAGGAAAGATAGGGATTAATGGTTGATGACGTTAATTTACGCCCCATTTTATAAGTTAGATATCAATTGATGCCAAAGATCAAATCCTTTTATCCCAAGAGTGTGATTGTCTTGAAACTGTAATATCTATTTAATTGTTTCATTAATCTCACTAGTATTTTATTTTGTCTTTTAATTAATTTCTTCACAAAAACCCCCCCATTTTAGTTTAATTCACAACTTTAGGAAAGATAATTAAAACAATAGTTCTCTGTGGGATCGACTCGTACTTACCTTGTCTATAGGTTTTGTATGATTTTTATCTTTGGTGGAATAGATACTAATCACGTACCACCAAAATGTTTCTACAACCTCTTTGTCATTTTCGGCAAAATGATTGGCACGCCCCACACTGCTAATTAGTTTTTCGCAAAAACTCTATTCAAAAAGATTTTTGGCGAAACAATATTACTATATATATTAAAACAGTTATATACAGTGTGTATGTATTGTATTAAAAATAATAATAATCCATTTGATCAACAGGTCACGTATCGACATTGAGGATGAATATCTTAAAGAGCATATTGTAGCCCAACTAAGTAACTAACTCTATCACATAGTCAAATAAATTGTATAGAAAGTGAAACTGTATAATATATGTAAAAAAATATTGCCTTTCAAAAAAAATATATTTAAAAAAAACTGTATAGATTAATTTTGTGAAAGTATTATTAGAGTTTATATTATAAGAATTATGAATACACAAATGTTTGGAAGAGAAACTTAGATCTCTCGTATTGTCTTGAGACATATATATACACATAAGAGTGTACTACATATTACAAAGTACAATAGTATAATAGTACAAAACGTGTCCATAATTAGTGGAGTTAATTATGGTAGGACTAATCACAGCGAGACATTACAGCAGGACAAGCTAATAAATGCAGAATCAATTACCGCAAATCTTAGGATTGAGTGTAACCTCTAATATGCCCCCTCAAGATGGAGTCACCAGAGGAGAGTCCAATCTTGGAAGTTAAACTCAGAAACTGTTGTTTTGAAAGCGGCTTAGTGAGTAGATCAGCAAGTTGGTCTTTGGATGAAACATGATGAACAAGAAGATGACCAGCATTGACGTTGTCACGGATAAAGTGGAAATTGATTGATACATGCTTCATTTTGGAGTGAAGCATTGGATTAACAGAAACATACGTTGCACCTATATTGTCACAATAAATGGTGGGAACCTGTGAAATACGTACTCCTAGCTCTTGCAACAAATTCTAAATCCAAGTAATTTCTGCCGCAGCATTAGCAATAGCTCGATACTCAGCTTCGGTTGACGACCGAGCCAATGTCTTTTGTTTGGAGCTTTTCCAAGAAACCAGATTGCCCCTAAAATAGATCAAGAAGGCAGAGACTGATTTTCTGTCACCTTTATCCCCAGCCCAATCTGCATCTGTATAAGCCAACAATGGGAAAGAGGTAGATACGACAGGATGAATAAGAATACCATGATCAATCATACCTTTTAAATACGTTTAACAGCATGCTAGTGAACAATCGATGGCTTATGCATGAACTGAGTTATTTTGTAAACTGTAAAAGCTAAATCAAGTCTAGTGAAAGACAAGTACTGAAGAGCTCCAACAATACTGCAGAACTGAGTAGCATTCGGGAATGGTTCCCCATCATTAGTAGTATAAGAAGCAGTGGATGGCATAGGCGTAGAAACTGGCTTAGAGTTAAGCATATCAGTCTTGTGCAGTAGGTCTCGGATGTATTTTCGTTGAGAAAGAAACATACCTTTCTCAGTAAAAGTGGTTTCAATTCCAAGAAAGTAATGCAATGGAACAAGATCTTTCAACAAAAATTTTGCAGAGAGAGCAGTAACAAACTGCCGTGAAACTGATTCATCGCTACCTGTTAGGATGATGTCATCTACATAAACCAGAAAATAGAGTTGCACCCCACCTTGTTCATATAGGAACAAAGAAGAATCAGACTGAGACTACTGAAAACCATAACTGATCAAGAATGAGCGCAATTCTTGGTACCAAGCTCGAGGTGCCTGTTTAAGGCCATAAATAGCCTTTTTTAACTTGCATATATGATGAGAATGAGTGGAGTCAACAAAACCAGGTGGTTGCCGTGTAAACATCCTCAGTCAAATGGCCATGGAGAAAAACATTTTTGACATCAAGTTGAAATAGCTTCTAAGAATTCTGCACAGCCAAAGAAAGAACTCGCCGAATGGTAGTAGGTTTGAAACTAGGCTAAAGGTTTCAGAGAAATCAACTCCAGGTCTCTGATTAAAGCCTTTTGCCACTAACCTGGCTTTGTGCCGAGAAATACTGCCATCGAGATTGCGCTTGAGTTTGAAAACCCATTTGCAGCGAATCACATTCAGCGAAGAAGCGAGCGACACTATTTCCCATGTGCCATTATGTAGCATGGCATTTAGCTCTTCAGACATAGCTTTCCACCAAGATTCCTCCTTGAGAGCCTGAGATACTGAAGTTGGCTCCAAGCGAAGAGAGATTGGATACTTGGTGGTGAGCTGAATTGATTTTGGTTTAAAGATGTTGTCTTTGAAGCGAGTCTGCATAGGATGAGCATTGGCAACATACTTATGAACAATAACATGTCCTTTCGCAGTTCCAGCAGTGGAAGATGTAAGCACAATATTCTCTGCGAAACCAACCATAGAAGAATTACCACGGTCTGCGGCGGTATCTGATTGAGCACTATGAGGTGCGGCAGGTAAAGACGGAGCCACATCAGTGGATGTCGCAGGAAGATCTGGAGAATCAATTACCGCAGGAAAAATTGGAGATGAATTCACCGCAGGAATAGCTTGAGATGAACTTACCGATGGCTATACAGAGACATTTGGCGCTGGCAATTGCGGTGCCTGCTGCATTGATGATGCTAGTGGTGATTGAAGTTGGATAAGACTCGGAGAACCGGACAAAAAGGATGAGTCTCTAGAACGAAGATTAGAGGCAATAGAAGTATAGGGAAATGGAAACGCATTCTCCACAAACACCACATGGCGAGAAGTGTAAAACTTATTTGTAGTAAAGTCAAAACATTTATAGGCACTTTGGTGATCACTATACCCAACAAAAATGCATGGTTTTGACCGAAAATCAAGTTTGTTTTTAGAATAAGGTCGAAGCCATGGATAACATAAACAACCAAAAACTCTAAGTTTAGAATAATTTGGATCCCGTTTGAACAAAAGTTGAAAGGGAGGGTGATTATTTAAGACAGAAGTGGGTAACCTGTTGATTAAGTAAACGGCAGTTTGAAAAGTCAAGGTCCAAAACTTTGAAGGCAGTTTAGCATGGTAGAGTAAGGCAAGACCAGTCTCGACTATATGACGATGTTTTCTTTCAGAAACACCGTTGAGTTTTGGTGTATGCGGTGGTGTTTGAAAATGAGATATGCCATGCAGTTGGAGAAGTTGTTTAAGTTTTTCATATTCTCCACCCCCATCCGAGAAAACAGAAATAATTTGTGCCTGAAAGAACTTCTCAGTAAGAGACTTGAATTTAGGAAGCAAAATAAAAAGATCAGATTTCCTTTTCATAGGAAAGAACCATGTATATCGAGTAAAGTGATCAACAAAAATAACAAAATAGGAGAAACCTTCAATAGAATAATCAAGGGATGGTCCCCAAACATCATAGTAAATCAACTTAAAAGGACGAGAGCTGGACAATGTAGAAAAGGCAAAAGGAAGTTTATGACTCTTACTACATTGACAAGCATTACAAACAAAGAAATCAGAAGAACTAGATGACAACTTGAATTTATTCATAGAACTTGAAAAATAGACTGAGAGGAGTGTCCTAGCCGACCATGCCAGTCAAGACCAGAGACTCGTTTGGAAACAAGAACGGTTGGCGACCTAGCAGGAATAAAAACTGGGAGTTGATAGACACGATCAATGAGCGTTTCCCGCGCCAGTACCTGATGTGTCTGCACATCTTTAACCAAAAAATAATCACCATGAAATTCAATGAAAACATTATTCTCCTTACAGAACTTAGAAACAGAAATAAGATCTTGTTTCATGGCAGGAACACATAAAACATCCTCTAACTTGAAGGATTTATTTTTGCAGCGGAAATCAACAATACCATTATGTGTAATAGACAAACCTTTGCCATCTCCAACAATAACTTCATCAGTACCATCATAATCAGTGACCAAAGATAAATTCTAAAGATTGGTTGTAACATGATCAGTGGCACCCGAATTCATACACCAAATCTTAGTTGTACCTGAATTCTGATTCCAATGCTGAACACTGCCAACAGCAGAAGAAGTAGCAAAATTCACACGAGGTGAGGAGGAGAAAAAAATTTTCCCCTTACAGCAGGATTTGGCTAGGTGACCAATCCTGTCGCAGATTTGATAGACAGGTCGAGCGGCCAGAGAAGAACTCTTGTTGTCAGGAAATCGAGAAAAATTACGCTTCCTATAGCCACGAGAAGCAGAGTTAGTGGAAACACGTCTATTGAAATTAACAGTGGGAATGCTTACATCCATATGAGGTGTTTCCTGCTGCTTGGGATAGAGTTCATGCGCCGTGAGTAAATCATTCAGTTGCTCAAAGGAAATTGGAGTCTCCCTCACACGAATGGCAGCAACTATCTCTCGGAACTCAGATCCAACACCTTTGAGGACATGGAGCACAAGATCATCATCATCAGCTGAAGTTCCAGTGAGCCGGATTTTATCAGCAATCTGTTTCATCTGTTGCAGAAACTCGCCAACAGGTTTATTATCCTGCCGCGTAGAGGACAATTTGTCTTTAAGAGCGATCACTCTAGAGCGATTGCGATTGGCAAAGGCTTGAACCAAGGTCTCCCATGCGGCACGAGAGGTTGTGGCAGACGAGACAAAAGGAATAATGGCTTCCGATGCGGAAGCGATAATGGCATGCAGGATGAGTTTATCCTGTTGTAACTAAAAGGAATAGGCGGGATTGGAGACCACCTTCCCGCCTATTATAAAAAACAATAATTATAGGATGTGAATGTACTAAAAAAACCAGTCAAGAGATTTAACCTTATTAATTTGAATACTATTCAGCTTGGTTTTTTCATCATTTCAATATTGGTTTTTTCGTTATTCTTACAAACTTCTAAGGGCATTTTTGACTTTCTAACAATTTAATATAATATAACATATTTATAAGTGGTTTGCCTAAACGATCTATTTAACATTATATAATTTTCTCTCCGGTTATCCGATTAAGGTGATTTAAGTGTCTATTTAAAGATTGTTCCATGATCTACAACTTTTATGAAGGTCTCAAAAACTAAATTTAATGTTTAAAGTATAAAAAATGCTTCCGAAAAATTTGTTGTTTCGATTAACGGGAATAGACGGTCAACTTAATATTATATAACTTTTGCTTCAAATGTCTGATTGAGATTATTCAAGTGTGTCTTGAAAGGTTGTTCCATTATCTACAACTTTCATGAAGGACTTGAAAACTAAATTTAATGTTCAAGGTATAAAAAATGCTTCCAAAGAATTAGTTGTTTCGGTTAACGGAAATAGACTGTCTACTTAATATTACATAATTTGTGCTTATGGTGAAAATTGGATCCACAGAGGGTTTTTTTCAAACTTCCCAAAATACCCTCGGTCTTTAACTCAAATAACAAAAAAATCAAGCATGAAATGACCAAAATACCCCTATCAATTTGTTTCTAGATTAATGAGGCTAATTCTTTAGACCGGTTTTTTGGTCGGATCCTTACTTAAATCCAAATCTTTCAAAACACATTAGCTAAAGTAATTGGTCATCATCCTCATTTGGCAAACCCATAAGTCACCAATAATATTTTGAAAAATAATCGGGGACTATTGTATATCAAGTGCAAGAACATGTTCGCACAATGAAACGCGCTGGCTCTTACCTAATTATAAAAAAACAATAATTATAGGAAGTGAAAGTACTAAAAAACCAGTCAAAAGATTTAATCTTATCAATTTGATTACTATTTAGCTTGGTTTTTTCATCATTTTGATATTGGTTTTTTCGTTATTCTCACAAACTTCAAAGGGTATTTTTGACTTTCTAACAATTTAATATAATATAACATATTTATAAGTGGTTTGGTTAAACGATCTATTTAAAATTATATAATTTTCTCTTCGGTTATCCAATTAAGGTGATTTAAGTTTCTATTAAAAGATTGTTCTATGATCTACAACTTTCATGAAGGACTCGAAAACTAAATTTAATGTTTCAAGTATCAAAAATGCTTCCGAAAAATTTGTTGTTTCGGTTAACGGGAATAGACGGTCCACTTAATATTATATAACTTTTGCTCCAGATGTCTGATTGAGATGATTCAAGTGTCTCTTGAAAGGTTGTTCCATGATCTACAACTTTCATGAAGGACTCGAAAACTAAATTTAATGTTCAAGGTATAAAAAATGCTTCCAAAGAATTAGTTGTTTTGGTTAACAGGAATAGACGGTCTACTTAATATTACATAATTTGAGCTTATGATGGAAATTGGACCCATGGAGAGTTTTTTTTCAAACTTCCCAAAATACCCTCGGTTTTTAACTCAAATAACAAAAAGATCAAGCATGAAATAACCGAAATACCCCTATCAATTTGTTCTTAGATTAATGACGCTAATTCTTTAGACTGGTTTTTTTGTCAGATCCTTAAGTCCAAATCTTTCAAAACACATGACCTAAAGCAATCGGTCATCGTCCTTATATGACAAACCCATAAGTCACCAATAATATGTTGAAAACTGATTGTGGAATATTGCATATCAAGTGCAAGAACATATTCGCGCTATGAAACGCGCGGGCTCTTACCTAGTAACTATAAAAACTTAAAAAGTGAAAGTGTTAGTATAAAATTGAAAATGTGTTCGAACACACTGAAGACTTTAAAAAAAATTATACATATATATTAAACCTCATACAAAATGCCGCTCTCTCATGTGTCCACGGTGGATTCGCTAATTAATTCCATCCGATTTAATTTTGTCATTTCCCAATTCTTCAAAAGTTAGGTTCGTATAACTAGTACCACCCCCATTCCCTGCATATATTTCATCTATACAAAAATCAGGTAGGTGTAAAATGCCCAAACCAAACAATATGCCCAGACCAAACCCTCATTCATTGCCGCATTAATTACACTCCTCATCTTTATCGCTATATAAGGCCATCAAACCTCATTCCCACAACACACTTGGTCATGCTCCAGGTGTGTTGTCATTACCTTTTCTTGTTTTTCCTTTTTTAAAAAATTTTTTTTTTAACTATTGTCATTTATCTTTTATATTGCTTTGGTTCTTTAATTTTTTTTAATTTATTCAATCATTATTTCAATCTATTCTTTACATCCATCTTAATACATGTTGATGTTCTTTTAGTTTCTAATTTCTATTTAATTGATGTTTTATTTAATTATATTATTATAATTATTATATAATATATGCTTTATTTGTTCCTATCTACACATATGATTTCTGACTATTAGGTTAGGTGTTGTGGATTGGTACAGAAGAAGATTAAGAGAGGAATGTGTAGGATTGTTGCTGATGACCTCTAGAGGGGACTGAGTTTCTTGGGAACTTATGTGGCTAATGATGACTGCTTTACTTACAATGTTCTTGAATGTTATATAGTTATAGTCTTAGACAAACTTTGAAGTTTGAATCTAATAGTAGTTATAATGTTTTTCTGTACTCTTTGCTTATTGGTAAGGCAAGGATAATGTTACTTCAATTTTAGAATGGTGTACCTGTGACATTTCTAACGTGTAAAGAAAAACACTATTTGTTTGCACCTCCTGTGCCTTTTTCCATTATTAATAAAATTATCATGTATTTGAGCCTTTCAAAAAAAAAAACACTATTAATGAACTTGATAATAGTCTTTCATAGTTTTACAGATGCTTTGTGTTAGGTTGAGGTAACCAGTTACTACTAATAACCTGTTTTTTAGGTATTAGAGTTAGGCAAAAATTAGGCCAGACCATTAATTACAATTTTTTTTGTTAACCCTTCAATGTTTAAAAATTAAATTGATGGCCTGTCAGGTGGATCATGTCTTGTGCATAAGATCTCAATCTTGAGTTTTGAGCTTATCTAACTATTAAAAGAAAAATAAAAGAAAGAGTTAATCATATTTTAACCATTACTATTATTATAATGTGAATTTTACTTATGCTTTTGCAACTGCCTCTAATTTGTCTTAAACCTTTTAGACAATGGTTGTCACCTACAATAACTTTTCAAGTCTTTGAACCAATTAGTATATCGTGTGTGTATATATATATGACAATTGGTTTTTAACTTAGACAAGGAAAAAGTAATTATTTAATCTTTTTACGAGGATGACAATATCTAATGTTCAAAAAAAATTTGAACTAATTCCAAGTTCAATCTATCCTCCTAAATCATACCTTGTTATCAAGTTTTGTACCTGCAAAATTAGACTCATCTGATCTGTCAAATTATAATGATGTTGTCTAATATTCTACAAGGCTAGATGATATATAGTTTTCCATATAAAAGATTACTTTTACTTGTGTATACTTTCTTTTCCCGAGCGAAGCCCGGGTTGTACCCTAATAAATAAATAAAACATGTCTTTGCTAAGATTTTTTTAAAAAAAACAAAAAACACGATATTGTTTTAATATACAAAAAATTGAAGTTTTATCAACATGTTTCTATATGATAACTTCTCACATTGTCAACTCTAGAAAAGATATGCAATTCTGTGGTAATGATGGCTAAATCTTTACTTTTTAAGAAAAAAATTTTAATTTCATTACTACTTTATATATATATAGACTTTATATGATAACTTCTCACATTGTCAACTCTAGAAAAGATGTGCGATTCTGTGGTAATGATGGCTAAATCTTTACTTTTTAAGAAAAAAATATTAATTTCATTACTACTTTATATATAGACTTTATATATAGGTAAATTATATAATACATTGTTGGAGTTTAGCAGGCTATACAAACGGGTTTTAAAGGGTGATATGTGTCTTTTAAGGACTAAATTGAAATATTTAAAACTTAATTAATTAAAAAAATGGATATATATCAATTCCACAATCCTAAACTTCAGGTTTCAGGTTTGAGTTTCATATTTTCAGGTTTGAAGCTCAAATGGACATAATGTAAATATTTAAATGACCCTAAACTTCGAATTAAAAAAACTTAACAATTTCCTTTTTGAACTTTTAATTTGAAACTTCACTTGTTAAATTGTCCCATTCGTTAAAACTTACTGATGTGGGTCAAATTTGAAGGGAAATTATTTCAATTTTGCTAATTTAGCAAGTGAAAATTTGAAATTAAAAGTTTAATGAAAAATTATCCCGATTTTGATAATTGAAAAACCGAAAACTTCGAATTAAAAATTTAAGGGGAAAATGACTCTTTTTGTAAGAGTTTGAAGGGAAAATGGCATATGGCAATATAATTTAGTTGAAATGGAAATGAAAGCTAGCAATCGAGTAAGAGTACATCCTCTAGATCCTTCTTCTTCATGTAGATATATTAAAATAATAAATTTAGCCATAGCCATGTGTATTATTGCCTTTGACGAGTTGTCATGCAATGCTAAACAAATCCAACCCACAAAAACCTTTCCAAAATCATATATATACAGCTGAGAGAATAGATCCAAAAAACCTCCAACGCAGAGATATTGATCACTAGTTCCATACCAATCCTCATTACATCCGTCACCACGTTCACTAGTTTCATCCAAATTTCTAATTTATAGGACAATAATACACATTATATTGTACTTTTCCTAAACTGACAAGTTTGAATATTCGCTTAATCTTGTCTGGACTCTGGATTTGATTTCAAAACAGTTTCAATATTTTGTTATCTCGCCGCGTCACCAGATAAGTTATATTATTAGTATTCGTATTTCTCTTTGGCAAGGCTAAGCCTAGGATTGTACTTTCCTTGTTGGTTCGAATCTCCCACAATCATCACATTGGGTCTCAAGTCTCAAAACTAATCTGAAGTCAAGCTGCGTCAGACCCCAATTAAGTAAAAGGCTATGCCTATGAATATGATTGGTTTAATTGTATATATGTAACTGATTTTGAATTATGGTAATGTTTTTTGTCACTTTGTCAGTTTATTAAATTTGTTTGTTAAAATTGAAAACTTATTTACCATCTTGACTGGTTTCTGCTTTAGTCTCTCCCATTGTTATATATATGCACATTGATGTCCATTCATGGTTATCAGGCTGATCTGATCTAAACTCCTTCACCAAGAGAATGGGGAGAATGGATTATTACAAGCCTGTTTTGGCCATGATTGGGCTACAATTCATATATGCAGCAGTTGCTCTTTACACAAGAGTTGCTTTCCTCAAGGGGATGAGCACCAGGGTGTTTGTAGTCTATAGGCAGGGGATTGCAACCTTGGTCTTTGCTCCCATGGCTTTTGCCTCAAGGAGGTATAATTAATATTACTCTGTATTTCCCACCTGATCATCCCATTCTCTCTCTCACTTTTGTCTTGATTCTTTTGGCAGGAAAAATCCAGCCAGGTGCTCTTTGGGGTTCAAGGGCTTTGCTTGGATTTTACTGGCTTCTCTTCTAGGGTGATTACTTAATAAATATAGGAATTTTAGATGTTTTTCCTTTGATTTTGGTGCCTAATGATGATAAAATTTCATGTTGCAGTGTTACAGCCAATCAGAATGCATATTTTGAAGGGCTTTACTTATCATCTTCAACAATAGCAAGTGCAATGACAAATCTTATCCCTGCTGTCACCTTTGTTATCACTGCCATTCTTGGGTACTTAATTTCCTTTTTTTACTTTCTGAAATGGTATCAAATTCCTCTTGTTTTAGACTTTGTGGGATCTCTTAACATTTACCTAATTAATCTGAATGTTTTAGGATGGAGAAAGTTAATATTAGAAGTTTGACAAGTTTAGCCAAGATATTTGGAACGCTTATATGTGTTGGAGGAGCCCTTACCATGACATTGCTCAAAGGCCCAAAGCTGCTAAACTCACAACTGTTGCTACCCACAAAGTCTTTGTTGAACTTGACTCCAGGAGCTGATACTTGGCTGCTTGGTTGCCTCCTCCTCCTTGCTAGCTGCTTTTTCTGGTCCCTTTGGATGGTCTTGCAGGTATTTATATATATATACATATTCTCAATCTCCTCACATATTCCTTCTATAAACAACATTAATTGAACGAATCGATCACTTGGATCCTGAAACAGGTTCCAATCTCAGCCAACTGCCCTGATCATTTGTATTCATCTACATGGATGTGCTTCATGGCCACCTTGGAATCTGCAACAGTGGCACTCTTAACAGAGAAAGATCCACAAGCTTGGGTTCTGAATTCATATCTTGAGCTTTCGTGCTGTTTATTCACGGTCAGCTAGCAATTATTTTCATTACAATATTGTTTCATTTTTAAAGCCTAGAATATATCTTTGTAATGACTTGAAAATTTGTTTTGTGTAATAGGGAGTTGCCTTATCAGTGTCCTTTTTTGTTCAAGCCTGGTGCATTCCAAAAAGAGGTCCACTCTTTTGTGCTATGTTTAATCCCCTTTGCACTGTTATTGTGGCTATCTATGCTGCTATATTCCAACATGAGGAGACTTATACTGGAAGGTACCTAAGAAATAATCTATATATGCTTAATTGTAACTATATATCTTCTTACTATGGATGTTTGAATATTGTAAATCTAAATGTCTGGTTTGGGTTTGCCTTGCCTCAGCTTGGTTGGTGCTTTTGCGGTGATCATTGGTTTATATGTTGTCCTATGGGGTAAAGCTAAAGACATCGAAGAGATCAAACAGGAGACGGATCCAAAGCTGGATCAAGTCATAATTATAGACGAATCATCTGAGAAGACTTGTAAAATTGATTTAGAAGAACCACTTCTGTCTAATAAATCAACTAAAGATGATGACTGATGATACCAAGATTAATCAGAACTAGACCAATAGTTGTTTACATTTTTCTATGGTTAATAAGTAGATAAGAAGAACAGTAGTGCAATTACAACTTATCAGGAATGTGTTTAATCTGAGTTTTGGATGAAACAAGCAGGATCCCCTTGCCAGTAACTACACTTCAAACCAAAATTAACAAAATAAATGTCTTGTTATCAACTTATTATACACAACTTATTATACACAAGTGGATCGGCCCGCGCTGACACGTCGGGCGTTCAGCAATCTAATTCTTTGAACTTTTTTCAATTCGGATTAGATTATTTGATACGTAGGAAATTTCGAAAGTACTATGATTTTAAATGTGTTGCATCTTTAAAAGGCTATTATTAACATTGAGCATATGCCCTAAAGTTAACAATAAATAATAAATATTAGTTTGTATATGGACAGATGCAATAACTTTAATTTTGTTTCATCCTCTGAACTGTATAGAACTTAAACAAAAACTAAGTCTACTCTCTTCTTCATATGGACATGAAAGGCCTGAAGAGAAGTTACAATTGTAGATAATTAAGAGGGATAGGATTTATTATAACATTTATGTGAAAGGAAAGGATGATTACAAAAAAGGGCTCAAGGGTAAGAACTGGCTAGAAACTAACCCAGGGTCTTCTTAGTAATTTAGCAAGTGAGAAAAGACAGAAAATGACAAAAAAAGTTCAAATGGAGCCTCCTCATCGATCCTCAAAAGGGGTCTTTGGTAAATTCCCTGGGTCTTTCAAATACTATTTAGTGTATATATAAGATTTCTTCCAATCTTCCAACTCAGATCCAACCATGCTTATCCCTACTTTGGTATTTAAACAATTAAATTCCTTAACTGGAGGGCTCTACACTAGTGATACAGCTATATATGCTTGTTATATATTCATATAATAACTGCAACTACAATTAATATTGAATAAGTTAGAGGTTCTCAAAGGGGAACAAAACATGGAATGGGAAAAGCTAAAAGGAAACTAAAGACCAAAAAAAAAGGTTGCCTAATCTTTTACCTAAAAGTTGCAACAGAAGACACACAAAGATTATAGCTGCAAATTATATTAGAGAGTTACAAGTCATAAAGTTTGTGCTAACCAAACCAATGTGAATTTGTTGATTTTGTATGCGACACGTTTAAGATAAACAATTTTGCAATCTAAATTAGTCCTATAACATTGTACATCAAAGGCTTTCAAACTATACTCAAAATGTGAGTAGATTAATGAGAAGAGTAAGTATTGTATGACAACCATCTATGCTTGGAGACTGAAAGTAATTAGAATGAATAAAACTAGTCTTGAAATTCTAGATTTGCTTTACAGTTTGAGCAATAGATGAATAAGTACCCACTGATCCAACTCCAAGAGCCAGTAACATAATTATGACAATACCTACAAGCTCAATCCCCCACTTCTTGTAAATTTCAAAGGTCTTTAAGTAACAGAGGCAAGGGAACAAGAAGGAAACACATACAACAAGAACTGCTCCACAGAGAGACATGACAGACTGAAAAGATGGAAACACAACAGCTAGAACTACAGTGCTTATTAGTATAGACATCCTTATCACAATATTGATTGCTTTTCTTCCTCTGTAGTTGGCTGGCAAGCGGCTTGCAATGGCAGTGGCAATTGGCATTACTGTCAACGCGTATTTGGCTATCGGTGCAGCCAATACAGTGAATATTGCTATTTTTGAACTAACCTTCTCGGTTGGCAAATTCAATGTTACTTGTGATTGAACATTTTGCCCATATATAAGGTATCCCAATATTGCCATGGACATATAGGTGATAGTGCAGATAATGAAACTTGTTAGTAAAACCTGCAATAGCACAAAGAGGAAAGGGAAGTGTTACATTTTTCATATTAGCATATGATCAAAAACATCAAAATTTCCATAGAAATCAAAAGTTTATAGTTATACCTTGGAAAACTGGCTTTTCTTCCTCATGGAACTATATATAGGAGGAAAAACAGCATGAGCACCATAGCAGAAAGTGTACAAATTAATTGCTGTTGGGATCCCATTTAAGTTTATGAGCCTTCCTTTACCATGAAATCCTACCTCTTTAGTCACCCCAACACAGAAAACACAGACAAGAATAACAAGGGAACAAAGCACCCCACCGGCCGAAACATATGATAAAGCACTCAAATCATTTAGCCACATGGATGGCAGTATAGCCAAACCTGAAAATATAACAAAAGCAAGTTTGCCTTCTAAAGTCATACTTCCAAGCTTCAAAGCAAAACCTGGAGACAGCTTGGTCAAATTGTCCCCTTCCATTATCAACAAACCAGTAGCCACAAAGAAAAGCTCTAGGCAAATGAAAACAGAGGCAATGACTCTCCCTTTGCGACCAAATGCTTGACCAGCAATATCAATGTAGCTTCTAGATTCTGGGTTTGCATCCATGCATCGACTTATGAGCAGTGCAGTGAAACACGCTGCCGCTGCTATAAGGAGGAGAATCACCAAGCTTAACCAGCCTCCTGATGAGAGGGCATATGGAACTGATAGTATGCCAATACCTGAGAAATCAACCCAAACATGCCCTTCAATCAAATCAAATAAACTAATAATCTTACAGCCTTGTTCAAATGTATGTCACCAAAATTAGCTTAATTGGAGGTTTAGCAGAGTTTTAAACAATTAAAACATCCATAGTCCATTTTACATTTCAACATTCAAGTATATTGAAATCATATAGAGAAACCAATTTGAAAATGGCAATGGGTATAGTGTGGAGAGTACCTGAAAGGGCGTTCATGCCATTAATGCAGGTCTTTAGGAAGCTAATCTGCTTATCTTGATCAGAAACTAAATCCGCCATTAGAGAAATTAATAAAGGATTTTGCAGAAGGCAATTTGTTGCTAATTAGAAGAGATACAATGCTAAATAGATCTGGCAAATACAAAATTAGAAAAGATAAGAATTTAACAATCCATAATCATAAGGGAAGTAGATATGCACACAAGGCAAGAACTTTTTTTTTTTGGCAGTAAAAGAAGATTACACAAGGCAATAACTGACTTGACTATTTCAGGGGGATTTAACATTTTCTTTTTATTTCACGATCATATATTGGAGAGAGGCAACCCAAAAAAGGAAATGAAAGCCACTTTTTTGTCAACTGAAATTGAAATGTACCACACTCACACCGCAACGTTTGGCATTACTTAAGGGACTGCATTGGTTTATTACGTGTGAGCATGACCCCAGTATTCTTGTTAGAGGTCGAACCTAGAGATGGCAAGTTAATTCAGGTTGCGTCTACGAAGGTGAAAGTGAAGTGCATTTGTTCTTTGTAACTAATGTATTTTCAAGATCATGAAACATATCTAATTAATTATCTATCTATCTATCTATAATTCTATATATATCTATACTATACTATACTATACTATCTGTATTTATCTATACTAAAAAGATTGTACTATCTATATATATCTATCTTCTATACTATATTAAAATATACGAGTTCTTGTAGAACTTTTAAATCGTCCATTATATCCTTACTTTTCGAATATATTTCTTAAATGACATTGATTAACTTATATATATATATATATATATATACTATATAAGTCTAAACTTCAAAACCTTGACCTGAAATATCTAAAATAGCCTTTTTAATTTTAAAATTTTAGTTATATTTTTAAGGGTTAATATGTAATCTATCCAACCAGATTTTATTTCTATATTAAAAAAGTCTAAAATAATAACAATTATTTTTATGTTAAACAACTTATTATTATAATTATTAAAATTATTATTAGTTATATATATAATTACGTTTTCCTTTCCATATCACAAAAGTCCAATCTAATATAATACTAACTAATTTTTTCACGTTTAATTTAGACTT
>AWUE01013919.1:0-32632 GCA_001974825.2 Corchorus olitorius | reverse complement strand
CAAGCTCGAGCTCGAGCTCAAGCTCGAAATTTTTTTGCTCCATTTTTTTGAAATTAAATCTGAAAATTCATAATAATAAAATCTACCACATCCACATACAACTACACCAAATGATAATCAAGTCCAAACCAATTACAAATGATAATCAATTCCATACCAATTATACCACAACACTAAATCAAATGACACCAACATAACATTGTTAAGAATAAATGTCTTTAGGGAATAAAAAGAAAATTTCCTAGCCTCCTCATTTAAGTTCAACTTCAATTGATTTCTTCTCATTCTACAATGTACAAAGCAAGAAAAAAAACAGTTAAAACTTTCACTAAAGAGTCTCACCATAGTTACATAGTTATATAGTGCGGTACCATTTCCAAGACAGACCCTTCACTAGAAACCAGAGGATCAACCCAACCAAACTTATGTTTTTAGCCAACATATGTACAACAATCATATATAAGTTCTTGTTCATGTAGGGGAACTAGACAAGATATTATGCAGCAAATTAGTAATTCATGGCAAGGTTTGAACAACATGATGATTCAGCTTTTTTCTGTCAACTTTTCATTTGCTCCACATAAAGGAAAAGCTTCTGATCTTTTTCTTGCATTGTTTTAGCATTTTCTTCTTAAATATCTTCTCTGGAACTTACAGGTTTTGTAGGTCTAAGATTAAGAAGTTCAATCAAGCAGCAATGGCTAACTTAACCATTAACAAAGCATATATATTAAAATTAAAAAACAAAAACAATAATGTTATATTTGTGTCAGCAATATATGTTATCTTTGAACCTCTCTGAATTTTTTTTCCTCTCTCAATTGGGTACAAAGAAATGACATCACCTCTTGTTGTCCTCCACTGCGAACAAAATGCATAGGTGGCCATGCAAAACACCACAACAACAGAACGTACTGTTACAATTGCCACCATAAGCTTCTTGTTAAGTCTACCATTATTCTTCCTGTAACGAGCTAAAAGAAGGAAAACACACAAAATCATATTCCAAATATATTCAAATTCTGTACGTAGTTTCAGACAACATCAAGATCGGAATTATTCTGATTAGAATATTATTCTAATTTGCCTTTATCAAGAAAGCAAATGATATTTGCATACTTCATTACCTATTTTGACCCTTTAAATACCCCCTAAAAAAAGAAGAAGAAAAATCACATGCATATTGCATAATTACGTCTCATATGGATATTATTAAGGGCCTATAATGAAGAAGTTGTTGCAACTAGAATCAAGGGAACAACGTCCAAAACAAGGTAATTTTTTTTTTGAGATAAAAACAGGGCAATTAATTAAGACTATGATTGGACAGATAATAAATATGTATACATTCCTAAGTCAGCAGCATCAACTCTTAGGAAGAAGTCTTGTCCTGCATCTGTAAAGATCCGCATATCCACCAAATCTCCATGCCAAGTCAAGCATCCAGTCCCTCCATTACTCTCATAATATGCACTTACATAACTTCTGCAAGAGCAATTCCTCAGGCACTTTTCTTCAACAATATATGTTAGCAATTCAACAGAACAACAGGAAATGCCTAAAGCTACCACGTTTAAGCAAAGAAACTGGAAAAATCCTTGTGTTCATGCATGTGGATAATTACTGATGAGAGTAAAATTCAAAGACCTAAAATAAAGACTATATTCAAGAATTTCTATAAGCAAGAACCAGATTCAGATAATTAACTTACTGTGTTTGAACCAACAAATGATATAGCTTTTATATCCTCATCATCACAAATCTAATTGACAACATCCTCCTGTCCATCGATGAAAATCCAAATAGATAAGTTAACGACATTGAGAGGTGAGAGTGTTAAGCCGTGAGCAGTAAAGCAAAGAGAAAAATAGAGAGGTAGAGAGGAAAGCAGAAGAGAAAGGGAATTAGCAGTGACCAGAGAGACCTTGAGAGTTGAGAGTGTTAAGCCGTGAGACCTTGAGACCAGCGGGAGCTTCCTCGTCGAGAGCTGCAACCCTAAAACAAACTAAGATATTGAGAAAGTGAAAAAAGGAGTGAAGCGAAACAGACCAGCGCGAGCTTCGTTGTTGCTCATTGAGGAGTTTGAGGAGAAGAAAATGAAGAATAAAAGAAAGGAAGAAGAAAGGGCGAAGAAGAATACCTCAGAATCGAAGGTGGGCGAAGGATCTGGAAATGGAGGAGGTGGAGCGCGGAGGGGAGGAAGATCTAGAAATGGAGGAGGCGGAGCGCAGAGTCGAGAGTGAGAGTTTGGCTGTCGAGAGACAAAGAGGGAAATGGGAGATTAGGGATTTGGTATTGAACAAATTAGGGATTTTTACTTAGGGATATAAAGGTAATTTACAATTAAAATATAAAAATATTATATATATATATATATGAGCCGAGCTACCCGACGAGCTTCGGGTCAAGTAATGGAAAGCTCGAGCTCGGCTCGATAAACTACTCGAGCTACCCGAGCTCAAGCTCGACCCGACAGTACCCGAGCCGAATTCGAATTTTCTTCGAATCGAGCCCGAATAGCTTGCGAATAGTCCTGTATCGCTTACACCCCTAGCTACAATTAGATTTGTCCATATGGAACAAATTGCCACAGTGAGTTTTTTTTTTTTTTGGTGAAAGCCAGAATGACAGTTTACATCTAAGAGATTAGTGCGAAAAGAAAACCCAAAAAGTAAGTAATATACGATGCAGTGATCTACCAAAGGGGCATAAGTGAATCAGTAAATGAACTACTTAATTACAAGTAATTAGTTAACCAAAATGAGTTTTTAGGGAATGAATTTAGGCGAAGAATAACAAAACCAAAACAAAAACAATCTCCTGATCCACCATTTTTGGTTTGGGTGTAGACCCTTTGGGTGTAAAGGCTAAATACCCAAAACCAAACCAATTGCCACATCGGAGGAAAAAAGTACCCCATGCACACAGCACACATGACACCTAACTATTTTCCAAGTTTTTAAATTTGAACTAACCTCCAAGTCTCAACGTCTTCCATTCCATGTCTGCTCCCACCAACCACCGCACACATTTTTTTTTTCTTTAAAAAAAATAATAATAAAAGTAAACAACTACTGCAAACCATACGCAGCTTGCTTATTGCAATTGCAAACACTATTTTACTTGGCTTGCTTGCTTTCATCGCCACCTGACGGACTTCTCCACGTTCCTTCCCTCCCTATTTAACTTTCCCTCACTTTCCCTTCCATCCAAACACCTCCTTCTGTTCCTAATAACCAAACATGGCCTTACCTACCCAAACTAGTCTCCTTCCAAAACCCTTCCTTCCCCAGCCTTCTCTTTCCCATCCTTCCGCATTTTCCGCCCCGCCGGCGCTCCCTCCCCGGAAATTCCGCTCCGCTTCTATCCAGTGCTCCGTGTCTGCCGCCCCGTCTGTTGCGGTGACGGCTTCCAAGGAGTACCAGGTCAAATCAGTCAAAGCTAGGCAGATCATTGATAGCAGGGGCAATCCGACCGTCGAGGTTGATTTGATCACCGATGATCTTTATCGCTCCGCCGTCCCTAGCGGCGCCTCCACCGGGATCTACGAGGCGCTCGAGCTTAGAGATGGTGACAAGAGCGTCTATGGCGGTAAAGGTGTTCTCTTTGCCGTCCAAAACATCAATGAAGTTTTGGGTCCTAAGCTTATTGGCATTGATGTTAGGTAATTAAAAAAGCAATTAAGTTGAATAAATTTTGTTGATTATTTTTTTTTGTCTTTGTTTTGAATTGAGTTGATGAAATGTTTTGTTGGACTTTGTGTTTTGGGAAGAAACCAAGCGGATGTAGATGGTGTTATGCTGGATATTGATGGAACTCCAAACAAGTCAAAACTGGGAGCTAATGCAATATTGGGAGTGTCATTGAGCGTATGCAGAGCAGGTGCCGGAGCCAAAGGGATTCCATTGTACAAGCATATCCAGGAATTGTCAGGAACAAAGGAGCTTGTTATGCCAGTTCCAGCTTTTAATGTCATCAATGGAGGGAGTCATGCTGGAAATAACTTGGCTATGCAAGAATTTATGATACTACCAGTTGTTGCAAGCTCATTTGCTGAGGCACTTCGCATGGGGAGTGAAGGTTAGCTTTGTCTACTAACTCTTTGTCTGTTTGAACTAGTCTAGCAAGTAATTTCAAACTATTAATTAATTGGACAATCTTTTATTCATTTGATTTGATGTGGACTTCGTTATCAGTTTGATTCTTGTTTTTTTACTCAAGGGCTCGGTTTTTAGTTTTGTGAAAGAATCTATGGTCACTGTTATTAGTGAAATTGTCATGAATTCTACCAATTTTAGCTTTATGGCCATTTCTCCGTACCGTAGCATGTTCTTGAGTTTATCCGATAATCTCACTTTGCATAAATTGATAACGAATTCTTCTTTTTTTGAGGGTGCAGTGTATCACATACTAAAGGGTATTATTAAAGCAAAATACGGACAAGATGCCTGCAATGTTGGAGATGAAGGGGGGTTTGCTCCTAATGTTCAGGATAATAGGGAGGGATTAGTTTTGCTAATCGATGCAATTGAGAAGGCTGGCTATACTGGAAAGGTAGCAGACAAATACTTTTTGTTTCTGTCTTGTTGCTTTGCCATATTCTGAGCATCACCTAAAAATTTTGAAAACTGCAGATCAAAATAGGAATGGATGTTGCAGCTTCAGAGTTTTATACTAAGGATGGGAGATATGACCTAAACTTTAAGAAACAACCAAATGATGGTGCTCATGTGCACTCAGCTCAGAGCTTGGGTGATCTCTACAAAGAGTTTGTCAAAGATTTTCCTATTGTGTCTATTGAAGATCCATTTGACCAAGATGACTGGAGCTCATGGGCTTCACTACAGTCTTCAGTCGATATCCAAATTGTTGGAGATGATTTGTTAGTGACAAACCCAAAGAGAATAGCTGAAGCCATTCAAAAGAAGGCTTGCAATGCTTTGCTTCTTAAGGTAAGCTTATAAGCCTGCACAATCATGTCTTTTTGGTATTTTCTAGTATGTAGTTCTTTTAACTTTTAACAATATTCCTGCCATACTGGCCTAGTGAATAGTTTGATCTTCATTTAGATTATAGAACCCATTAATGTGCATCATCTTGCATGCTTCCAAATATTATTTGTACTGATAGAATTTGACATATGAATATGCTATTGAAACTAATATGTCACTAATTACATAGAATTCAATTTACGATACAGTAATCTTCTATGTGTTATAGATTCTAACTGTTCAGCCTCTGGGTAGGTTCTGACCTTCTACATATGGCTAATGAATGGCTGCAATATTGTACATATCAGAGGCTGGTCAATAGTCGGAAATGCAACTATCCAATGTCTCGAGTTTAATTCTTTGTGGACTGTTGGAGTTCAATAAGGAAATTTCTATTAATTGGCAGCACAATATATACATTTTAGGAAAGTTCTATTAGAAACAAAATATGCAGACAAGGTGCTTGAATTGTCTTAGATCATTTATGACCATCATCTTTGGAAATTTTTTATCTTTTTCAGCAAGTAACATGTTCGATTGCTTCGTGGGTGGGCATTGTGTCACAGTTAAAAAATATCTCTTCCTCTGGAAATCAATGTAAAAATTAAAAGATTTCTGCCCTGTTTTTTTTTTTTTTGGGTGCCTCTTTTAGTTTTGCTTCTTCCGGCTTCCCCTCCTTTTAAATTAGTTAGCTTGCATATAAATGGCTGCTTCTTTCTCTCCTCTATTAATAAGAGTAGGCCATAGCTCATTTTCTTTACTATGTATCACAGGTTAACCAAATAGGCACAGTGACCGAATCTATTCAAGCAGCACTTGACTCTAAAGCGGCAGGATGGGGAGTGATGGTCAGCCACCGAAGTGGTGAAACAGAGGACAACTTTATTGCAGACCTTTCTGTTGGTTTGGCTAGCGGCCAGGTTCATCATTAGAAATCCTTTATCTCTAATAGCTTTTATGAGCAGTGCTTTTTCCATATAAATTCTAAAAGATGAGGATTTTTGGTTTTTTGGTTTAGATCAAGACTGGAGCTCCATGTAGAAGTGAGAGATTGGCGAAATACAATCAGGTAATGTGGGGGGCTTTTCTTTCCCCTCTATTCTTCTAGTGTATCTTATACCCATGCCATGCCATGCTCTTCATGACATAAATCTTGTTAACTAGCAGAAAGTGGAATGTTTTTCCTATTCCCTTCGTACCTTGTCTCTTCATTCTTGATTTAACAGATTAATGGTTTGTTAATTGGTTTTGATGAAAATTACGGATGAACTCATTACTCACTTTCTCCTAATCTGGTTGCAGCTTCTTCGCATTGAAGAGGAACTTGGAAATGTTCGCTATGCTGGTGAAGCTTTCAGATCTCCTTAGAAAAGTGTACTGGAACAAGTTTCTACATCCAATTAGCGTCAACACACGTTTATATGAGCTGTAGTAAACTGAGGCAACCAAAATTTCAAGGAGCTTCCTCAAGCAAAAACCACAACTTAATCAAATAGGATAATCAAATGTCTTCAACTTTAATTTATGGGATTCGAATAATCAAAACTTTTTATTTGGAGTGTAAAAGGAATTGGATCAAATGTAATCGGATCACTACTGTCTCTAATTTTGCTGAGCCTTGTAATGAAAAGTTGTTCTTTTAGCATTCTACTCTTTATGAAAACATACATTATATTGAGGTCTTTTTTAAACTTCTTTCCCAGAAAATATGGCCATTACTGAAAGCTCTATATGCCACTTAAATAGTTCATGATTTATTTTATCGGTCGCAGACTTATGAATCTTTTCGATCGAGGATGATGCCAAAGTTGCTCAGCTCCTCGCAAGCTTACGCATAACTTTCTGATTGCAGACTACATGGCATTCATCCGGATTAATTGGGATATTATATAAAATTACATAAATCATAAATGATTCTATTCATACTACACCAGATTAATCTCAAATATATATATATATATATTCTTACTATACCAGACTACTGTAACCAAAAAACTTTGAACACTCTTATGTAAAGGCATCACCTTACAAGACATCTAAAACTAATCATGCAACCTACTTATTTTTCAAATTATAAGATTTTATGGCCACAACCGCCAGGAAACCATCAAAGCTCATTAAATCAGCATTCTCATTCGTATATGTTAAGGCCATACTGATCAACTGCAAGGAAACCATCCTCAATCATGGTATTGTCTTCCAGGAAACCATCCTCAATCATGGTATTGTCTTCCAGGAAACCATCCTCAAGGCTGAAAGAACGAGCGAGCAAACATGGTGTCGTCTTCCAATCACTGCTGAAGAGCAATATTTCAGAGCTAAATCTGAATTGCCGGGCCAATATATGCCCCCTGGCGCATATATAGATCATCAGGAGACGTCTCTGCAAGCCATGCATATTCCTCTTCCTTCCCACTGCTTATCTGAGCTCCATTTCCTGCAGAATCAGAGTAGTGTTTTTTTAGGGATTGACAACTTTTCACAAGGTTGTCCTTGCATAAAGAATGGCGACATAGGTCATAGGTATATGCACACAATACCATGTAAAACAATTTGACACAACACTATGGAAAAAGTTATTGTAACAGAAGGTTAACTTACCAAAGGTGGAGTACGGGTAGTCCATATAGTAAGTGCATCTTCTACCTATATCTTCTCTATAAGGAGGAGCAAGTACATCAAGCACAGCACAAGGGGTGATTGCTGTAAAACAATGCAAATTCCCCCCAGTTTTAGGGAACAAAACAGAGGTACTGCATGGTGCAGTAAGAACTTTATCCACCGCCAACCTTGCTAACCTTACTGCAAAACGAAATTCTGTTTAAGTTACAGCCCTAAAAGAAATTATGAAAGTGACATGACTCAATAAACCACAGAACATAAAAGAAAGGGAGGAAAAAAAAAAGAAGAAGAAGAAGAAGAAGAAGAAGAAGAAGAGGAACTAATCATCCCTAAGAGAGAACTTTTCAAATCTCAATCTCCCACAGAAGCAGAACTTGTAATCAAGGTAAATAAAGAGAAAAGGGGCAACAATATGGATAAAATGGGGAGAAGCAAGCCCCCATTTCATGCACATGGTAGGACGTTCATAATCTTTATAGTTATAATGTAGACTTGGAAGAGATTCAATGGTTCATGATTATTCAATGATTACCAGGTTTTCTTTTTTTTTTTCCTGGGTACTTGTTTGCTTTCCCAAATGGATGTAACTCTCTTTTATCCCATTGATATGTAGAACTTAAATCCAAGATCTCATGTCTGTAAGGGAAGCAGATCACCGGGCTATATAGCAATCAACATCCAACTGACATAGGATTGGCTTAATGTAGTATTATGGAGATAATTGAGACTAAGGTATAGGTCCCTTACTATTCAACATAAGGGCATCGGACATAGCCAATTTATTGACCCATAAATGGCTGTCTTACAGCCACCTCTTTCAGAACCCAGGTCAACCATTTAAGGAATGAAACGATATGATCTATGAATTATTTTATATCAAGTTATCAACAGGCTGTAAGTAGCAATATATACCACCTGGGCTTCACTCAAAAAGTAAAAATGGAGAGAGATAGGTAGAGATCCTAGGTTTGAGCTGTCATGCTCCAATTGTACCAAAAGTGAAACAAAGAAGGGTAAGTAACTAACAAATGAGTAGAGATGATTTAGAACATTCATTATGTGCTATATAATAGTATGCTGTCTGAAAACACAGTTTAATTTTGAGTAGCTCTCTTGGCAATGGGGAGAAAATATGAATGGAAGCAATGGCTGCTACCTTTCTGATACTAACTTAGACTTGTCATTTCTGCCTTTGAAGACAACGGCCACTATAAGATTGTGCTAAAGTAAGAAAGATGCTCTGGATTGGGAAGTGCGGATAAAGGATAAACTGTCACTTACAGGTTCATCTGGGTAGAAGAAAATGTAGGTCAAATGTCAGTAAGGAGTGCTGGACAAACTTGTAAAGGACCAGACATAGCTTTATATCTGTCCTATATAAATTGTAGGCAAATTTCAAAAAGGATTAGAGCAACTGTTATTGCATAGATCATTATATTACCATAACCAGGTATCAAAATTTTTGTATGTTCATTTTTCACACAGTTCATGAAGGTTGGCAGTTCTGATG
The DNA here is from genome assembly GCA_001974825.2 of Corchorus olitorius. Taxonomy (NCBI): domain Eukaryota; kingdom Viridiplantae; phylum Streptophyta; class Magnoliopsida; order Malvales; family Malvaceae; genus Corchorus; species Corchorus olitorius. Next base: position 23,509 of record AWUE01013919.1, on the reverse strand, counting down.
GGAAATTTTTTGGGAAGAATAAAAAATTGCTCTTTATTACCAGCAAGCCAGATTAACTATCATGAATAGAAAATACATTAAAATAAAACCTTGAGGGTAACCTGGCTGTCTGCTTTCCTTAATACATGCAGGCTCAACCCAGTCGTAAGCTTTCACATGCAAAGAGCCATAAAGAACTTTGCTGAAAACAGTCATCCCAGGATGGTCATGTAGTGGAATTACCGATGAAGTAGGAAAGCAAAATATACATATCTGCAGAGAACATCAATTGTTCAGTCACTGGGAATAAAGCACAGAGCTACAACCTTAAGAGGATGAACATTTTGGCGAGATTTTAAATCAACCAGAGTTCACAGCTGCTCTAAGGCAGATATAGAGGTATTGTATGATCAATATCCCTGGAGGCCCAGGGCATTACACAGAGTAAGACGTAAAAAAAAAAAAAAAAGTTTCCATTCTAAGGTAACTCAATGGGAACAAATTAATCGCAAGCACATTGACAGAATTGAAAGATGAATAGATGCCTAAAAATTGGTAAATTTTGAACATTTGAATTATCGTAAGGAGAGTTTATCACATGAAACTCTAAAGTGAGGAGCATGAAATCAAAAGCATAAATTAGATTTAATTAACATGGCTCACCGTAAAACTATCACATTCATAAATATCCAAAAATGTTATGGGTTGAGACCATCGAGTTACTCTATTCAGTCCAAAAAACCCATGCCCCCGGTCATCATCTGGACTTTCCTCTTTCAGTCCAACATCAGCAGGTCCAAATGTGTCTGTAAAATGGCACTATATTAGTAATCAGAAAACAAAAGCAGCCTAGTAGATCACAACCTATTCCATTCCTATAAGCAAAATAAAGCGTTCCATTCGTATTTTTAAGCTATTACAATGCAAATTTTAGGAACAAAGGGATCTAATAAAAGTGATATTAATAAAAATTATTATTCCTTAAAAGTCGCACTAGAATTAAAATTAATAGACAAAAAAAGGAACAGTCTTTTAACTTTTAAAATGCCACTTATTTAATGGATATTATGATACAACCCTATTTTGACTTCATCATAAATCACATGCATGGAGACTCGAATTCAAGTACGAACTGATTATATACAGGATAAGAATTGCAGTCGCCCCTGATATATCTGCAATTACATTGATATAAGTTCTAAATGGAAAAAACAGTTATCTAATATTACACATGGCAAAAATCTTCATAAAAGCACCTCAAAGCATGACAAGTATTCCAAATACTAAGCACACAAACCTGATAAGAATGTCTCACATCATTTGATCTTATAGCCCTAAGGTTTAGCATCTTTATATAAGAAAGCGTTAAAGTTGAACTCATGCTCTAGAGCTTTGTGAACTAAGAATTCTGCCACTACACTTGGCAAAAGCTCATGAATCCTAAATGGACTAAAGTGCACAAAAAATGAAAAGTAAAACCAGTAAAGTTTTGTGTTACAAATAAATGGTATGTTCATAGGTTAAAGAATCTCTACATGTCCACATCACATTTACATGGTTGATTGTATGTTGTTAGCATCAAGGACTGCCAACTCAACAGAAATCAAACTCCTACTGAATATTCATTGAATAATATTGTGGTTAATAATGCTGTAATGCTGCATAGCCATCATGACAGAAAAGGGATAGGCATTCATATCACTGTCACATTACACAGCTCATCCAGCTGCACTAAATAATACATCCCTTTCCCTCTTAAAACCAACCGTTTCAATGTCACTAAGCAACTTATCCCCAGCTTATTAATAAATATCAAAGAAAAAGAAGCATGAATTGCATCCAAACAAAATATACTGAAAGAAAAAGTACTACTTTTTCCTCCTGATAACTTAGCTTGTCTGATATAAAAACTTGAGTCACACCAGTCCAGAACCTTAGAATTAGAGTGGCTGTAGCTAGAACCGACTAACTTTGTCATTGAAAATAATAAAAAGAACATAATAAGACTAACCAAGTCTTGGTTAGTACAATAGTTTCATCAATTTAAAACCCACATTTTCCAAATTCACAATGAGCTGCCAAAAGAAAATGAAAACCCATTTTACAAGCAAAAGTACATGTCATGACCAGTCATTTAAAGCATACACCAGAATCCAAATATCCACAAGATTCATTGTTTTCCCCAATCCAGGTCCCTAATAATAATTAAGCAATCACAGTATTTACATAGAACATAACATAAAGGAGAACTCAAACACAGAATCAAGACCAAACTTGACATGCAAAACTTTTGAAGGAAAATCAGGGAGGAGGGAATGAATAGGGGAATGATGAAAAATACCCAGAAGCGAGCAGAGTTTATGGACAGGTTGGGAAGAAGCGGAAGAGAACCCAGATGGTGTAAAGGTGCTTTTGCAGAGATCATAGAGAAGCTGTACTTTAGGAGTAGGTGAGTTCATAGCCATATGTAGTTTTCGCTTTGGAATATACAGAGTAGAAAGTGCTTTCCTCTGTAGAAATACCATGGCCTTATCTGTTGCTTTTTGGAATTTCGAAAACATCTTTGTTATTTTTGGTCCTTTTTTCCCCTATTTTTGAGAACTAACTTCAAGCAAGGTGGAACCGTGGAAGACTGGAAGTAGCTAACCGAAGTGTGGCAACACTTTCCGTAGGTTCGACAGCTTTGATAGTTTGATTCGTGTCGTGTGGCTCACAATTCAAGTTTAGTGGTTCTTCTTGTCAAGGAGGGTCCGGACTGCGGGTCGACGCACCGTACTTGTATTATTAGGCTTAGTTTGGGATTGAGGTTAAGTTTTGAAAAAATTTGGTTTCGAAGAAGTGCTTTTTAAAATTTATGATTAAAAATGTAATTAATATTTGGTATTGTTGTAGAAAAATGTGGTTGAGAGATAAAATATCTAAAAATGGTACTAATTAAAATAGAAATAGAAAAAAATTTAAGAGGGTTTAGTCATTTAAATGTCTAAAAGCACTTTTGAAACGCAAAAACACCTAAAGATTAGCTTTTGAGGATGGTTTGGCTTTTGCGGTGAAAATTAGCTTTTGACACAAATCATGACTTATTTGGCATTGTGTTTGAGGTGAAAAATAGCTTTTTTTATCTCCAAACTCAATGTCAAAGCAAGTCTAAGTATTGTTATGAAAAGCAGTTATGGTTGTGATATTAGTATTGTGGCTGTGAGATGAAAATATTAGTTGTGAATTTTAGTGTTTGGTAAACCAGTTGTGTCTATAAGGTGAGAATGAAAAAGAACCATTTAGGAAAATTTATTAAAAAGTTCTTTATATTTAATTTGATATGTACGATCACTTCTCAGTTGCTTTTTCATTTAATATGAAAAACTAGTTTATATCTATTGATACCTTATCACCTCAATTTACACTTGAGGGTAAATATGTCCTTGATAATGTTAGAACAAGATGAATGACTCAGATTATAAACACCCATTTTTGGCCTTATATTCTTTAATTTAGGTTAATTTTATATTAAGTTGTTCTTATTGTCGAATTAGGAGCATTTAGTAATTTTCTAAAGCATTTTAGTAAATTAGTCCTTTTAATTTTGCATTAGCATATCACATCATATCCTATTAATTTGCATTAGAATCATTTTGGTCATTCAGGGGCATTTTGTTCGTTTTAGTTAAATTAAATAGTAGTTCATACTTAGCATATGGTAGAGTAATTGATTTAGTAAGTCTTTTTAATTTAGTATTTAGTTATCATTAGCATTCAAGATTCAAAAATTCAAAATCAAAAAAGAAATTTCCAAAGTTTTCAATTTAGGGAAAGATCATGTCCAGTTTATCAAAGTTTTCAATTTTGGAAAAGTTCCCATCAAGTTTTTTAGAAGTTTTCAAATTGGGAAAGTTCAGGTTTTAGTTTTCAAATTGGGAAAATTCCCATCAGGTTTTAGTTAAGTTCCCAACAAGTTTTTAAATTTTCAAATTGAGAAAATTCCCATCAAGTTTTTAACTTTTCAAATTGGGAAAGTTCCCATTCAGTTTTCAAAGTTTTTAAATTGGGAAAGTTCCCATCAGGTTTTAGTTTTCAATTTAGGGAAAGTTCTCGTCATTTTCAGTTTTAGTTTTCAAAGTGGGAAAGTTCCCATCAAAAGCATTTTTCAAATTGAGTCGTTTTAATGGTAAGTTTTAAAGAAAATCCTCTCATGAGGAGCCCAAAAAGAGAACAAACAATAAACGGGTTCAATTCCCAACATTCCTATTTCAAAAATCCAAAATTCATTTTTGCTTGTTTATTTGCTCAATTTCAAAGATTAATAAAAGAGTTTAATGGCATGAAAATAGTTAAAGATAGAAAACAACCAATAGTAGAAACCCAACAGATTTAATCTAAAATCCTAAGGTTAGTCGGATTTTGTGCCACCATAGTCATAAATCAATTAGGAAAGTGATTTTATTTTCCTAATTTCCTAATATTAAGCCGAAATTAAGGAATAATTATTGAATAATAATAATTATTTCATAATTATTATTAGCTCAATAATAATGGTCAGAAAAGAATTAAAGTCATCTCACACGATCTTCAATTTCAACGGAGACTTAATTCTTATATGACAACCATTCCTAAATTCATAAAACACATAATGCCATGTCTAATTTAGATATGTGGCATGTTATTTGACACATTAACACTTTTTTCGAACCGCCTATACCCTAAACTTGATGGTTGTCGGATTAGGTCAAAATCCAACTTTTGCATTTTGTTCAATTAAGGATAAAAGGCGAAATTGATGGAATTGATAGGGCTGGGGTGGTGCGATATCAACATTGAACATACCATGATGATCCTTGACTTCCATAGATCATTCTGGTAAAATTTCTTCTCAATCGGACTTAGTATGAAAAACTTATTAACGGTTTTCAATTAAGGACAGTTTAGGGTGTGAAACCAATTTCACCATGAAGGACATGTCGGTTTCGACCAGAACTTTTCCTAAAGGTCTTGTAATGGTAATCAGACCTTACTGGTGAAATTTGGGCTTAATCCGACATCAGTCGTAACTTTTCCACGGTTTTCAATTAAGGACACCTGCTCGGAAAAGGTCAAATTGGAGCTCGAGATGACATCATTTGCATGAAGTCATGTTAGTAATGTTATATTATGGTTGAAGGCTAGTCAATTTCGTGCCTTGCCTATTTCGACCATTTTCTGGCAACTTTTGCAAGTCTTTCAATTAAGGACATATGGCTTTCCATCTCGGTTTAGTCATTTTCTTATTTGATCTCTATTTTGATCGAACCATAGGCCAAGAGTGGTTAAGTTATGATCAATTCCGTGGTTTAATGGTTCATGTTCGAAGTTAGGTTCGTTTTGGCTATTTCGTCGGTGAATTAAGTTACGGTGCAAAAACGACCTAAGCCCGGCTCATGATGGATGGCGCCAATCATGCAGGATTTGTGAAGGTCAGCATTTGATGAAGTCAGGGATGATAGCGGCGTCGAAAGTCATATCAGAGTCTATCGATAATTTCCAGGAGGGTTCCTTGAATCGTCAGAGTGTAGACACCCATTTTTGTCCTATATCCTTCAATTTAAATCAATTTATTTCTTAATTGGCATTAGGATCACCCTTGGGCATTTTGGTCATTTGTGCACCAAAGGGCATTTTGGTCATTTGTACATTCAGGGGCATTTTGGTAATTTTAAGTCCACTTTTAATTTAGATTAGCTAATTCATTTTTAGTAATTTAGATTGCATTTGAAAAAACCCCAAAAATATCTTAATGTGCACCTTTGCCATTTTTGCATATTTCATGGCTTAGCTTCATTTAGTAATTTAGTATTGTTTCATTTTAATCATGTAGCTTAAGCTCAATTTAGTTCATTGATTAATTAACCCTCAATTTAGCAATTAGTTAGGCATTGCATGAGTGGAATTTGCATAATTTTGAAGATGGTGTTAGTTGAAAAAAGCACATGGAAATGGAATTTGCATTTTGGTTAGTAGAGCACTTTCTTACTTTGCATATCTAATTAGTCCTTTTAAATTAGTACCATAATTAGAAGACATATTAGAATTTGAGGTAACCTCATATAGCATAACACTTTGCATTAAATATTTCCCTAGTTATATGCATATTATTTACATTTAAACATTTGCAAGTGCTTTGGCTACATTGAAAAGTGAAAATACAAGGCATTTGATTTACAAATTGGGCATTTGATTTGCAAAATGGTGCTCTTTTTCTTCTCCAATATTGTTGTTACACCACCCAAAGCAGATTACATAAGTTTTTCCTAAAAAAAAAACAAAGCAAAAATTACAAGTTAAAGGCAAAGCAAATAGCCCAAGCAAATTGCCAGCAACGCAGTCCTGGAAAATGCAAATTCGATTACCTTAGGAAGCTCGAACGGAAAAACTTTGTGAACGAAAGTTGTAGAGGATTCTTGGGGCACAACAACGACAAGATTCGGATTTGAAACGAGGGAGATGTGGGCCCCGCAATATAGCCTTCCAAATCTGCAGAAATCCTAGACAGCAGTTGCAGTCGGAGAAGACTTCAAATTTGGCACCCAAGGTGACTCCATTTGACAAAGTGGTCTTCATGGAAGTTGAAGAGCACTCTCCAAGCTTTACATACCCTGCAAGGACATACCATTTGGAGCTGAATTGAAGAAGTTATGAATTTCTGAAGTTCAGGGCACAAAATGGCCCACAAGCAGCAAACAATTTTTGAAATCAATAAGTCCATGTTTAAGCCTCACTTCATACCAGCAAGCATTGCAAAAATAGACATCAGACACATATAAATTTACACAGAACTTATCATATAAAATTCAAAAAAACAGAACATGCATCTTTGTATTAAAGCAGTTCATTTTGCATTATATAGACAGCATATTCATCACCAAAAAACCACATGGCATTTAGGCATTTCAAGCATTACATTGCATTTAGTCACATGCTTTTCTGCCATGAATTTCCACTCAGCACTATATCACATCCATTGGCATTTATCAGCATCCCAAAGCAGGGCATTGGCAACAATGAGAACAGAGTACACATCTTTTTAAAGAGCAAGTTCGAAGTAATTAAATGGAAAGCAAAGGGAGCTGAACTAAGGGGAATAAGGATACAGTTTACGTAGGGAAACATCCAGTCTTATAAGCAGAAACTTAACAAATGTAGAAAGCACTCAAACATTTCAGCCCCAATTCACATATCATTAACCAGTTAAGTGAACCAAGGGTGGATTTTTAAACAAGAGTATACAGGCAATTCAGTGTGCAACAATACAGGGAAGAAAATCAATTCCAAATGGTTGCGAACAGATGGTACCTCAAAATATTCCTTGGCCAGCTCATTTCCTTATCCGAATGCAACAAAAAAACAACCTGCAGAAGAGACAAAAAAAATTGGTTAGAGCTAAAATAAGGGGAGGAAAACAGAAAGGAGAAGGAGGGGGAAATCGAAAAATCTCTGAATACTCTCTAATTGAAAAGGAATCTCTGCCTTCGATGGAAAAAACAGAGCTTCTCTCTCTAAAAAATAGATTGATCGAATCTTTCTCTCATTAGGAAATTCTCCCTCTTCCCACAAAAAATGATATGATACACACAAAAACCTAATCTTCTCTCTCACTCTCTCTCTCTCTCTCTACACACACACACACACACAGAAGCTCGCTCCCTCTGGATTCATTGACTTCTCTCTCTCATATGAAAAATTCTGAATTTCACTCTTTGATTAACACACCAAATTCACAGAAACTGCTTCTTCCTACTGCTCTCTCTCTAATTCACAAATTGAGTCTCTTTCTCCCAGACTTAAAAAATCTCTCACTTCCATTTGAAACACTACACTCTCTCCTTAAAGAATCCAATTCAGTAGCAAGAAAACGAAAAAAAAAACAGAAAATATCAAGCAAAAAAGAAAAGAGAATGATGGAGAGAAGGTACCCGTTGCCTCGAGAGAGAAATCCTTACCCGAATACCGCCATTGTTGCCACTTTCTGTTTTTCACTTTTGAAGCTCGAATCAAATCTTTTTCTTCGAATTTCTTGAGGGCGTTTAGGTTTTAGGGGGTGGGGATTTTGAATCTGTGGCTAATTTGAGGAAAAAAAAAGTTGTTTTGTTGAGTTCTAGTAAGAAATCGAAAGAGAAAAGTGTGGGTTCAGTCGAGAGAAGCAATCCGCGACAAACAAAAAAGGAACGAGGAAGAAGAAGAAGAAGAAGAAGAAGAAGAGAAGTTGACGTTTTAAGCTTATAGTCTCCCAAACGGCGTCGTTTGGTGAGCCTCCTTTCTAATTTCTTCAATTAAATCCACCTTGTTTTAATTTGTTGTGATTTGGGGCTTGTTTGTTTGGTGTATTGAATTTTGTTTCTAATTTCATGATTGATGAAGTCAACTTTAGTTAATTTACATGTGTTTATGTGGTTATGATGGTGGTTTGTTGATTAAAGTGATGATTTTGCTAAAAGTTTAGATTTTTATTGAAAACGTTTGGTCTTTGGTTAATAAGATATGATGGATTAGATTTATGTTTATCACCTACGCTTTAATGGTTTATTTTGGTGAAGATTCATGTCTAAAAGGTTTAAGTTGCTATTTTCATATTAAAGTCATGATCTTTGTTTGCTATAATGTTTTGAAATAAATAAAAAATGATTGGAATTTGATTATGATTATTTCCTTTGGAATTTAAGTTAGACTTGGAAGAAAAATCAAGCCTTTAGTTTAAAGTTTTAATTTTTAAAGTATGATTGATTTAAAGATGGATTCATAATCACTTTTTGAGTTGATTTTGAGTATAAGAATGAAATCTTTGATTTAAAGCTTAAATTTTTAAATTAAAGTTAGCTTGATAATTGATTTTTATATCATTATGAGCTAAGTTTAATTTTAAAACCCAAGCTTTAAATTAATAGGTCTAATTATTTAGATTAAAAATCAGCTCAAGGAAGGATTGGTGAATCTATTTGAATTAATCTTAGTTTAAAAATCAAAACTTGGATTTAAAGACTTAATTTTTTAGTTTGTATTAAATTAAGGAAATTGTTCTAGTCCATAATAATTTAATAACTTGTATTTAGGTTCATTTAAAGATTTAGATTTGTTTTTGTGTTCAATTAGTTGCCTGAAATGTTCAATTTAGTTCACAAAAAGACCCAAACTTGTTTCCTTGTTCACCTAGGTCCCTGATTGGAACTTTAAGTTGCCTTTTGGTTTGATTGAGTCCCTGATTTTGAATTTTATTTATCTTTTGTTGCAACTTGCTCCCTGATTTGTGGTATTCATAATATGATTCTGCACTTGAGCCCCTGTTTTGTAGATTTTATACTTTTCTTTGTTTTTCCTGAATTTTGCTAATTGTTTACTTGATGTGCAGAAATGTCCCCAGTCTGTCCAATTCGACCCATAGGCTTTCATTTCTTTAAGTCATTTGTTATTTAAGTTATCGGCTTAATTAAGCCCTTGAGATTTGTAATAATTAGTAATTAGTGGCAAAATAGAGCTTAATCATGGGCATTCATATAATACATGTTATATGTCATCTTGCTACGTTCATAATGCATTAACATTCGTCTTTTGCCGAGATGAAGGACCTTTCAGATAAATGTGCTCGGGTACGAATTTCTAGGAGTTCCTTCTAGACCGGTCTCTTCCGTAAATACCCCCATAATGCGTGGGAAGGGTTTATGGAGTTGACTTTGGGTAGACTTGTGTTAATGCATGTAATTGAAAAATGATCTTTCATGCATCTTAATTGTCATTCATGCGAGTTAGCTAAATAAGAATCAGTAAACAACCGTCTTTTACGATGACGGGTGGGTCCCAAGTAAATGTACTCGGGATCGTACTCTTGGTCCTTGCTCCGAGATTGGATTATCCCCGAGATACCCCCATAATGCGTGGGAAGGGTCTCGGGTTAATTCCAAGTATACTGTTGTTTGCTGATAAATTAAAATTTACCAATTCATACATCATCTGCATTCATTGTTAAAAAAATGCAAAAAAAAAAAAAAATCGTTTTTCTTTAAAAGCATTTTCGAAGGCAACCATTTATTGTTAGACTCATAGGATTTAGTTAGACTAGAGGTACCGTCATTTGACGGGCATTTGGGGGTGCTGATCCTTCCCCAAATGTAATAGACTCCTGAACCTAGGCTTAGGTTGTAAGACCGGACTTTAAGTTTAGTGGGTCCATTGTCGAGCTTTGGATGTAACTAGGCTTAGGAGGTCATTAGGTGACTAATCACACCTTAGAATTTTAATAAGTGGCGACTCCTTTTCCAAGTCGTTTCGGCAGGGTTCCCCAGACCTGAACGTTTCGACACGGAGAAGGAAGCCAAGCAAACAAGTCAAGTCGGATTGCAGCATATACTTGGTGACTAAGTTTGCAGCAGACCGTCGGCCTTGTTACCAAGCCCAGGCCGTCCCCTATACAAAGGGGCCTCCCCCTTCAGTTTTCAACACGCTTTTACAACTACACACTTGCTCCACGCACAAACCTAAGCTCCGTGCTTATTTTCTCTCAGGCTCCGCGCCTTTTCTACAGTAACCCTGCAAAAATATCTCTTTTTTTCAACACGAGTTAGCCTCATTCATCAATATTTCTCTTTTTAATCTTGTCTCAGGACGTTAAATCAACTCTCCGCGAGTTTTTCCTCTCTTTAAATTTTGTCTTCGGACGTTAAAACACTGTACACGTGGTTCTTTTCCATGAATAACAATCAGCTTGTTATTTCATTTACTTTTCAGTAATCAAACTTTTGAAACATTTACTTTTGATAAGCAGATCTGGGATCGATGATTTAAATGCTTCAGCGTGACTTTGATCCAATTCTCGCAATTCACTCGCTCTGATTTATTTTTCGCTGCAACGCGCATCAGCAACATGTTTCTACACCTCTTTGTCATTTTCAGCAAAATGACTGACACGCCCCGCGCTGTCATACAAGGCTTTTGACAAGAAACTCTATCAAAGAGATTTTTGGCGCAACATCTCTTTTTGGCACGCCCAGTGGGACACAAAAGGATTTGACTTCTCACTCCGCATTTGTCAAAAGTTTGAATGCCCAATTTCTCTTGAAATTTTTCTTTAGATTTCGCATATCTAGTGTCCGCCTAGGTCAGGCTCAAACCAAACGACTTCCTCTCCTCCAAATCGGCGTCTTCCCTAACCAGGCCCACGCTGACTTCCTCTTTTCTCATGTCCACGGTGTCCACCGATGACTTCCTTTGACGACATGAAGCCGGACACAACAACTTGTCTTCCCGCTACCGTCGTTTTAAAGTTCCTTTCTTTACTTTTACTTGTTTTTATTTTCTTTTTCTACTTGCAAGGTCTTTCTACGAGATCATGCCTCCGAAGAACAACGATGGAAAACAACCTCAGGAGTTGGCGAGCCAAGTGAATAACACCATGGTCGATCCATCCAAGCTTGAACTCTCCGTTTGGCGCTCTCTTGAAGCCATTGCGACTATCCTTAACAGGATTGACGCATTTCAGGACAAGCTCGTCCAAACTTTGGCTCAGCAGAGAACCGAATCACAAGACATCATCCAAAACCTTATCAATGGGATGGAGGTCGGACTCGGGGGGGCAAAACCGATGGTTTGATGCCTTACCTGCGCAATCACTACCTCAAAACATTGCAAACAACGTCGTGCAGGATGCAAACAATCAGCAAGCACCACCTATCAGGCAAGGTGTCGAACAACAAGCATTGGATGGGGAGAATGTTGCTGCACTTCTTCCTGATCTTGCTTTGAATCTTCCTAAGATGGTTGCCGATAACATCGAGGAGGCCAACAATGCTGAACCTCGAGCCGCCGCTTATGTTCTACCACATGTCAGAAATGGCAATGGAAATGGCAACGACATCAGGCAATCCACGCCATCCTCAACTACGACAACCACCTCAAGTTGTGGCACCTATACCCAACGCCATCTTTGAGGCACAAGGTCAAGTCAACCATAATCACATCAGAGTAATAGTCGAAGATATGATTGGTCCTGCTTTCAGGAGGGTTGGCCGACCGTCATTCTACAAACCATAACCCGAGGAATATGATCGAATTCATCCACTCCCACGAGGTTACAAGGTACCTGACTTCACAAGTTTCTCTGGAACTTCAAGTGAGCAGTCTACTTTGGAACATGTTGCTTGTTTTACGGTGCAATTTGGTGAAACCAATTCCGGTTACCACAAACTGCGGCTTTTTCCAAATTCTATCATTGGGTTAGCTTTCATGTGGTATATCAATTTACCACCCAACTCAGTAAGGACTTGGGAAGACATGGAAAGAATGTTTCATACCTAGTTCTACAGAACTGAACCAGAAATCTCCATGGCCGACTTATCGCGCCTATACCAAAAAAAGGGAAAACGAGCTGAAGACTACTTGGCACGTTTATAAGAAGTTAAGAAATAGATGTCGTACTTAACTTCCTGAAGAAAAGTTCGTGCGACTAGCTCACAATGGGCTAGACACGGAACTCAGAAAGAAGTTCGAAGGAGTAGACTTCAGAGAGTTCTTTGAAATATCGACCAAGGTGGGAAGATATGAAGCTTTGCTACAAGATGATCACGAACGACTGAGCTAAAGATTTTGTTAATGATTGGATATTAAGACTTAGTTATTTTCGGACTTATTAAATTATGTTGGATTGATAGCTAGCCTTACACGCTCTTGGGGTTCGCCTCATGAGTGTGTCTGTGTGTGGCATTGCTATGTTCTGAGCCTTGGGTTCGGGGCGTGACACCTTTTTACTCTAAAATTTACCCCTGCTTTTCCTTTTTGAATGAATGCCAATTGTATGTGACTGCAAAATGACAATGTTTTTAGTGTGTTTTTTCTGTTTTGTGAGCATGGAAGTAATAGCCCGTGACCATTTTTCAAGCCAAGGTGAATTCCATTTCCTTCCTTCACATCCCAATAGCCAAAGCTTAAGGCGAGAAGAATGGATTAAAAAAGAATGGCCACGTGACCAAGTTTTTATGTAACCAGGATAAAAAGAAATTGAAGGCAGCAACAAATCACTCATATGTTCCCACTTTGTAAATTTTTGTAATGACAATTAAATTCAAAATTCTCTTTGTAATTTGACATTTTAGAACGAAAGTCAAATTCTTTCCTTAGTGCCAAAAAGATAGATACGGGCTTAGCAATTTTGAAATTGAAGAACTTTGCAATTTCTTTTCTTCTTTCCGTTTTACAATAAAGAGCAATTGGGTCCATTACAAAATGGGCGACTTAGGCTAAAATTAGCTAATGAAGAGCCAAATTTTAGAAATGAACCGAAGAATTGAGGCCAACCAGAACAAAAAGGTCCAAAGTAATGCAAGAGCTATTTTGGAAGAAAGAAGCCAATCCGTTAAAGGAGAATCATCTTGCTTAAAGAAAACAATCATTTAATGCGGATGAACCAAAGTAGGGTGTCTACAAAGGGATGACATGAGGTGAAAAGTGAAGGTAGAAAATTTCTTGTAGCAATTTTGACGGAAGAAAGAGAAGCATACAATCGAAGAAGACGGTCAAAATAGGATGACATGGGATACGTCAGGCTGGATGGAGTAGAGGGGAAATTAGGCGGAGCAAAAAATACTTTACATTAAAAATAGTGGAGTTTAACATGTTTTATAAAAAGAGTTAAAGACGGTACCAAAAAATAAATAAATAAAAGAGTTAAAGAAATCAACATTTATTGGTTGAGTTCAAAAAAGTTTCAGATTCCAATTTTGGGTGTCAGCTACTGTTAGCCGAAAAGTCTATTAGTCGCAGAATAGCCGCAATGATTTCGGGCCGTTAAGATGGATGTTTTGCTTACAAAGACCACTCATCTTGCATACTACCATAATTTGTCAAATTGGTAAAAACCTATAAACTAGTTGTAAAGGTTAATATGGAGAGAAATAAATTTACAACAGAGACAAAACTCCCCACAACAAGAGCTCAGGTAGTACAAAAAAAAGGCTTTGTTTTCTGTAGCAAAAAAACAAGCTTTGTTTTCACTTCCTTTTTTTTATTCTCTTATTTTAAGAATAATTAAAAACCAAAAAAACATTGTCATTTTCAGCAAACCAAAAACTCAAAATCACAAAAATAAAAGTTGTTTTCTTCAAACCCAAAAAGCAAAGTACAACAACAAAAACAACAAGCACTCAAAGATCTAACAAAATTGGACCCCAAGTGGGTGGTACGGGTTTTGGGTATCTTAGATCTAGAAGATTCGAAGAGGTTTTTGGTGATTTTAAGGCTAGATTTGTGTTTAGGATAGAAAAGGAAAGTTTTTGTGTATTTTGGGGAATTTCCGGCGACGGTGGATGGTAACCGCAGCTGCCATAGGGTTTCAGCAGTGGCTGTGAGCGATGGCTGACGGTGAGAGATGGTGGCCGGTTGGGTTTTGGGTCGAAGGTGTTCTTGGTGATTCAAAGTTTTCTTCATTTGTTCTTGGTAAAAGTGGGTGTTTGATCTATTTGTAGGCTTGAAATATGAAAATTTGGTGTTTGTTCAAAGTGTTTTGTTTAGTTCAAGTGAGTGTTTTGTTAAAAGTGGATATTGACTTTTAAATCTGGAAATTTACGTTCAAAGTGTTTTGTTCCATTTTTATTCCTTTTCTTTCATTTTTTATTCCTCATAACCATTTGTAAATTATGGTTCTTAGCTTTCAAGAGATGTAAATCTCGGTTTTCAATGTCTATTTAATGAGTTTGGGGTTGGTGGGACTTTATATTTTCTCCTCCAACAATACCCCTAGTCGGTTATGTCAACCTTACTCACTAGTCCTGAAGTCCACCCAATTTGTGGTTCTTATTGTCCATCGCCTTTTTCAGTGGTTCTCATTCGTTTGGCACCCAAGGGCTATTTCACAGCTATCTCATTTTTGACTAATAGTACCCGGGACCCAATTTTAATAGAGTAGGGTTGGTAGATTTTTACTAATTTGGCCAAACTCGACTCAATTGTGAATTAGTTGTAATTAGGGGTGTAATCGGGTCGAGCCGAGTCGGGTAGTAAGCTACCTGAGCTCAAGCTAAACACAAAATGTTGAGCTCGATACTCGGCTCGAGCTCGACCGATTTCTATTTTCCTAGTTCGAGCGCGAGCTCGGCCTCCAAAATCAAGCTGCTCGAGCTCAATCGAGTAGTTCGAACATTTCTATTTTTTTTTTCATTTTCATAATTAAATCTGATAAATAATAAATTTTCAAATAGAGATCATAATGAAATCTTCATCTTTTCTGGGTTTACACTTAAACAATAGTAACATTTTTACACAATGAGCAAGAACAAAATGCAAAGTTGCAAAGTTGGAATTGGCCCAACTGCTAGATAAATGGTAGATTCTTTCAACAAATTTTTTGTGTAGTAGAAGGATCAACCCCCAAATCAACAACCTTGATTGCCCAACCTTCATAAATCCAAGACCCATTCAAAACAATTTCCGTCTTAGCAAATACCAATCTTCCATAGAAACAAATCAAATCACATAGAAGAAAACTCTCTCCAAAAGAAATTTTGAGAATGAAAACAAAAGAAAATAATAAAGTCACCATAAAATACCCAAAGCCCAATAGCACTTCCAAGAGCAACCCGGTCTATTCTACCTGAGATTTTGCCATCTGGCGCACCTATGCTGAAGGGCTCTAGCGGTCAAGGATAGCAAAATCTGAGGATTTGAAGGCCTCATGGGTGATCGTCAAGCCACTAAAACTGCGGGATATGTGCCAGTAAAGAGGAAGTCTGACAGATGATAAGAGTACTCCGAAACGGAGTCGTATTGCCGGTTACTAGAGGGGAGTAATGAAAATTTTATTTTTGGCAAACCTAAAGATTAATCAGCACTGGGGAGTTGAAAGGAAAGTAGCAGCTGAGTTGGTGAGAGGAAAAAAGAAAAGGGGGGGGGACATTAATTAAAAGCAATTAAGGAAGGGAAATGAGTAATTACAAAAAATGGTAGCAAGAAAAGGAAGGGGGAAACTCATAGAGAGCCTTTTTAGTCATCCAAAAAGCACTGTTTTCAAAACCGGACCGGACCGGTTTAACCGGGAACCGCCGGCATGTCCGGTCCTTAAAAGGGTGGGAACCGCGGTTAGTCAACAACCGGGCAAAAACCGATTGGACCGGATTCTGATCGGATAAAACCGGTTTGATAGTGGAGAAAATTTGGAAAATTTTCTAAAGGTGGTGAGTTTTGAACCCACAACCTTGTGGGTAACAAAAAACACACTTAAGTCACTACACCAAATGTTTTTATGTGACATGTATATACCTTATATAATATTTAAAAGGTAAAATGCCAACAATTTCCATAAATTGCACTTATCAAACCGGACCTGTGGTTGAACCGGTCGGACCGGTCAAATCGCCGACCGGAACCATCGCCGGTTCTAGTGGCGGTCCGGTTTTAAAAACAATGCCAAAAAGTGAGAAAAGACAAAAAAAAAGGCCAAAAGGTGGCACCACATTAATCCTCAATTTGCCCTTTTAGTAATTTCCCTGGTAACTAAAAATAATATACAATATATATTATATATATAATTCTTTTTTGGACCTCAATTGCCCTTACCAAACAGGAACGACAACTAGATCAGTCGGACCGATCAAACCAACGACCAGAGTCCGGAGCCTTCACCGATTCAATAGCTGATCTGGTTTTAAAAACCTTGCAAATACCAGAAAAGTTCTTATAAAAAAATACAAGAAAAATGAAAAAAATAATCCTGCTAAATCTTTAGTCTATTGAAAAAGACAAAGCCCATTAATTACTTTCGGCTGAAAAAGAAAAGCCCAAAAATTACTTAATCTAAACTTGGGCACATGATAGCAACTCAACTTGGCCCTATGTTGCACTTTGCCACCATTGACATTTGGCGGGAAAATCTTAAAATGAAAAAAAAATTTGTTAGTGATAAAATTTTAAAATAATAAAATAGAAATTAAGAAGATGAGCAAAGAAGTAAAGAGGTAAGAAGTGAAGAAGAGGAATCGTATCAAATTTTCAAGAAAAGCGAAATTCGGGAGAGGAATGCTAAACCGCGGAAATGGAAGGCAGCGAAAGCGAAGCAATTTTCGACTCTCTGAATCTAAATCCCCAGCTTTTCATCAATGAAACCCTAAACACCGTCGATGATCTCCTCGAGGATGCCTTCGATTTCTATCTCCAGTATCTCTCTCCGTCTTTTCCTTTGCATTTTACTTTTCGCTTCAAATTTCCTTTAGAAAGTTTGTAAATATTGCTGAAACTTGCAGAGAAGCTTCCAAACTTTTGAAAACCGAAGGGACCGACCGCTCCCAAGATCTGATCAAGGTGACCTGCAATTTTTCTTTCTTTCATTTCTCTAAATGTTGTTATTACTCGGAATTCTATCCCTGTTCTTTTTAAATTTGAAAACTTTGATTGATTAGCTATGAAAGTATATATTTCATTTTAAAAACTTTTGCTAGTAGTAGTTTCTACACAATTTAATTTGTCTTATATTCAAAATTTGAAGTCTTAATTTTCTTTGATCTCATATTTCTCAAACTCTTAATTAAATAAGATAATTGTTAAAATTTATAATCTGATGAAATGAAATTGAGGGAGGGGGGGCTAGGATTTGCAGGACAAAGACGGAATTTTGTTTTAACTTTTGTCTTGTTTCTAAAGCCGAGTGAACTAGGTTTGCATATAGTAGTCAAAGACCTGACTCTTTTCCTAATTACACGCTAATTATCTGTTCTTTTGGCTTTTCTTATTTAGGGTGTTAATTATGTTCGCAATCTAGTTCAATCAAGTTTGGATAAGAGGCTTGCTATGTGGGAAAAGTACTGTCTTCGCCACTGTTTCACAGTTCCTGAAGGTTTTTCTTTACCCAAGAATGTAGGTTATTGCCTTGATTCTATGGAATTATTGACTTACTTGGTGCATATATCTATCCATAATTACTTGTTTCAAATCGTTATATTTTGTGGGATGAGATTTATTATAGCATGTACTTGTCAAGTTGGCATTTTCCAGAACATAAATGGTGCAGAAAGTAGAATGTTAAGCAGACTACTAGACAAAATTGAGAATAATCAGTTGTCCGAAGAGATATAGAACTAGTCAGACAATAATATTTTGATTCAGAGATTGAAGTGAGAGCTTAGTAATTTAGAGTATATAATTATAATTATATATTTAGAGGAGTTTAAGGGTCTCTGATAGCATTTCTGGAAGCACTTTTGTTACTGCCTGTTACTGTAATAACACAGAAGGCATAGATGAATTGACAGCATTGAGATTTTCACTTAGGATATTTGCAGATCATTGTGCTAATGGTATTTTAGAAAAAAGGCAATCTCAGTAATTTGGCCTTTACTAGAGGCAGCAAACAGTTTGACTTTGTTGGGAAGTTGGGACCATGATAAAAGATCATGTCCTGAAGATCACTGATAATTAGCATTACTGTCATATAGAAGCAAAGCATGTTAACAAGTTCCCAGTTCCTACTTGCTATATTTTTAAAAAATGAGGAAATATAGAAGAAAATATCAGATAAACACTCTGCACACATGCACACATAACCTTCTAAAAAATGCTTTACTAATAACTTGTTCAAATTTTCCTTACTATAGTTACAATTGTGAGCTCTCATTTATGTTTCTTTATAGGATGAGTTATCTGGTAGTTGTTCAATGGTTCAAGATGCACTTTCTGATCCAAATGTAGATGCAGAGTTGGATTCATTAAGGGATAAACTTACATTGGTGAGAGGGATTCTTTATACTGCTAGAATGCTTATTCCCATTTTGTTGTTTTCTTTTCCTTCTATGGATCTAAGTTTAATAAAACTTCCTTCTTAGGTCGGGGCAGAGTCTGAAAAGTTTAATCGTGAACTTAAAGAATTGGAAAGACAGTCTGCTTCAAGTGGGCATTGCGCTGGACTTATTAATGAGGCATTGCAGTTATATGAAGGTGCCTCTGCACATGACATGTTCCAAGGTAATTTAAACATCTATTTGATATTATTATTTAGTTTAGTAGCGCATTAAATCCACTGAGATGGTGCCTTGCATGCACAAGAAATGAGATTCACTGTGCATTGTCTAAATTATAGGACACAAGGATCTTAGTGTAAAATAGCTTACTGGTCATAATCTCTTTATTCCTTGCTTCCTCTTCTAGAAGAAGTAGGCAAAATATGTCATTCAGGTTACATTTCGTTTGATGCATTGCGTTGGATAAGACAAAATTGGTGTGTACATTGTCTTTATTTTATTTTGTTGTGGTGCATGGTGGCCTTGCAGTATGAAACAGCTCTTATATTGTTCTTCATATTCCTATCCTTGTAGAATTAGATTAATCCTCTTGTTCTTAGGGTTATGTAATCCTAGCCTAGCAATCCAATATGATTTTTTGGCTTAATATCCCTTTGCCCCCTGAACTCTTTAAATGAGGACATTTTGCCTCCTGAACTATAATTTAGGACAAAGTACCCCCTGAACTCTTAGAATTTAAGACCGTCACCCCTCCCGAGACAGAAGTGAGTCACGTGACCAGCTTCTGTCTGCATGGCTGACAGAACTGCCACATGACCTACTATGTTGACAGGAGGGGTGATGTGTCTCAAATTTTAGGAGTTCAGGGGGCAAAATGTCCTCATTTAAAGAGTTCGGGGGCAAAAGGGCTAATAAGCCATTATTTATTAGACTAGTGAGATTGTCTAATATAGCTTCAAGTAACAACTATTCCTTGCCAATATCATCATATGCACCAAACTAGCCCTCCTTATATAGTACTTGACCAAGACTACTTTGTTAGTTAATTTCCAGAATTAACACTGAAAATGAAAAAGTGACCCCTACATTGTTTTCTGTTCAATTAGTATCTTTTATGCATCAATGTTTTGAAGCAGCTTGGAGCAACCCACAAGTTACTCTGGCCAAATCTCAGTTTAGTTTTACTTTGAAACCTGGTCAGAAATTTCAGCCATGCAAGAAAAACTGTTGTAAACCTTTAACCAAAAACCTTGCAACTACTTATGTTGCGAAGAAGTGTCTGATTCCTCTTTCTCTTCTTACTTTCTATTTATTATAAATGCTGCTCAATAGAAGCATTCTGCATGACTCAGCCTTTTTTAATTGTTGAACTTGTAATTGCTAGTTTGCTACCGTCTAGTCAGATATTTGAAGCACTGCCTTTAAGTTAATGATTCTGCTATCATCATGGTATTTACTCCATACTTCCTGCAGAAATGATTCAAACTGCAACAGAACTCCGTGTCAAGATGCAGAAGCTAAAGACCAGACAGGCAGAAAAAACAGAACATGCACGTGCAGAGAGGATATACATCTCCCTTACAGATTACTTCAATTTGAATCAAAAGAAGGGTAATATTCCATTCTTCAGTACACTTTCACACTGGTTATACTATGTGTGCATTCCCCCATTTGTCATGTGTGGTAATTTTTGCATTTCTCATATGAAGCGTAGGCCTATCCAATGCGAAGTTGGATGATCTTGAAGAATTTCTTGCAGAGCTGAAGAAGATGTAAACATTATGTATGTATGTCACTATCTTGTTGCGTAGTCCTGTATCACTGCTATTCACTTACTATAAGTCTTCTTTTTGTGCCAATCTTTCCTTGTTCTCAATGAAGACTGCTGTTACTGGTCTGGCACGTCTATTTAGATTACTTACCTAGCCTGAAATAAACCCTGAAGTTGTAAGCTATTATTAGATTTACAATTTTACTAGATTTGTATGAGCTGTTTATAATTCAGAGTCAGTTCCAAAATTTTCAAATTGCTATAATGCTATCTTACTTTTTTTTGGCCATTAATGCTATCTTACTTCAAGGAGGAAAAGTGGGCAAATTTAAAAGTTGATGATGGATATAATCAGCGCAATAGTTCCCGATTAGAAGGAATAGGTTCTCAGTGACTCCAATGCATGAGGTACTGATACAAAGTCCTCGTTGTTCTGTATTGCAGTAATGACGGGTATGATTTTAACTTCATGTAGATTGTTGTAATAACATCACTCACTGGATCAACAAGGGAGGTCACAGTCACCCATTCGTTCTTCTCGAGACAATACCATTTTCCGGAATCTGCAACTTAACTTTTGTAAATGCTTTCATCATAGATTAAGTTTTTTTTTTTTTTTTCTCCTCCTATCCCATTGATGATTTCATTTCAATATAGCAAATATATATAAGCAAATTAACAAATTACATTGGAGTGGAAACTTTATTAAATAATAATAGGGGGCTGCATCTCCATTCTCCCATTGGAAAATTATAGCTAGTGTTAATGTTGTCTATTGAAACTACATCATGATGATGATTTAAAAAATCTTTAAATCCTATAGACGCCTATAAACTTGACTAACCGTGATGCTATGAAGAGAGCACCACGGGCCTCCTGCACTTCACTGATTGAAGCATTGCCATACCATTGTTCAAGATTTATGGTTCGAGCGACCATGCCAACGCCGTTGATCCTTTGCCCTATAGGCACCAATGTCTGTGACTGTGCGGGTTCTCTTACCATTGCTGCAGCCTGCCAAAAATCGCCGACCACTGTCCTCTGGATGTTATTTGGCCTTACCTGAATTTGAAAGATGTCATAGGTGTTGGCTCTAGGACCTTGGAGCCAATACTTCAAGGTTGTGTTACTAATGGCATTGGAGACCAAGACATATGTTTGATCTTGGCTAACTGCAGCCCCAACCGGCCCTGGAAGATTCTTCAGCAGCACTGTCACTCGCTTACTATCCGGCTCATACCTTAACAACCTCCCTGTTGAATCATTGGTGCTCAACGCTTTCGAAAAATTTCTGCAACATTTACCTTGCTAATTAAGCAATGTACAAAAAAAAAAATAGAGGAAATCTTGTGGAGCAAGAAAGAACCTTGGAGTATAGACAGCGCTGGTATCTGTGAAGTAAACGTTTCCAGATGGTTGATGGACATCTAGACCATTGCAAAAACGGATAGGCTCTCCATCTGCACTGTTGGCTACTGGGGTTGCTAGTCCTCCTGGGGAGCCTAACACCATGAGGCCGAAATAAGCGTCACAAACGTAGAGCCGATTCAACCGGTAATGGAACTTCAAACCGAGTGGCCTTCCACAGATTGGCCCCAATTCTGGATCAGTAGTGCCATCACAAACCGCCTTAGACCTGTGAATATTATAATTCAAAGAGGGTGAAGCAGATTGCAACTAGTACAAAAAATGGCAGAACACAAATTGATCATGGTGGCCTAATAATTGAAGGAAGTCACAAGTGATGATGATTCATGTCACCTAGTTGGAGAGGTGAATCCGAAGGTCCTGAATCCATCCCTCCGTCCATTATATTGTAGAATCCTACCATCACTTACACCTGTATAGAATCTTAAGGTCCCCGACTCGAAAGCAATGGATTCGGGACCTATGGCCGTTGGTGGCAACTGAATTGAGCTAAATGATTGAGAAACAATCATTGATGGAAAACAGGACACAAGTATCAAAATACTAGGGATCAGGGTTAGTTTTCTGAGACTAACTATGTAAGCCATTTTTTCAATAAAAGCAGACCCAAAATTGACCCTATTTTAATTATACCTTACATGTATAGAGTATTTATAAGGGCAAAAACAGAGGAGATTGAAATATAATAACTGAGCACCAACATGGAAAAAGAGAAATATGAAATGGAAGCAAGAATCATCCACATTCCACACTTTGGTATGGCTTAAACTATCAAGTTTGGACAGTTGTATGTGATGGATAAGGATTCTGTTCAAAAGGTGACCCTTAAAATATGGAAAAGCTTCAACAGAACTAGCTTTGCTAATGCTAGCTACTGGAAAATGTGTCTCGATGTGCTTTTTCCTATCCTTTTCTTTTGTGCCATGATGAAAATCATTTGTTTGATTGTCTTTTATCTCTCAAAAGATTTTTGTTTTGTAATTTTCAATATGGCTCAGTTTGGAACTAGGTAAAATGTATCTACTAGTCAAAGGCCACTAGTTCTTGAGGATAGGATTTCTTGAACAGCAGGTAATTGAAATGATTTTGAAATTCTTGATTTCAATTTATATTTTTCTCTAATTCTTGAGTATATAATTTTGAAATTCATCTTTGAACTAGTGTTGAAGCTTTCTGCTGCATACTTTTATATATTTACACAACTTCATTAATTAGCTACCCTAAATAAAAGGGGTGGTTTTAGAATTCCACTAAGATGGTGCCACCTAATCAAATCTAATCAAATTTGAATCATCATCAAATCCTAATTTACATCCTACCACACCTAATTAAATTTTTATTAATTACTTAACCTCATCCTAACCTTAGTTAAAATTGAATAATTTTTTTTAAAAAATTTTATTTTTAACTTATACTTTTTTTACTTACACCGTGACTTTTTTTAATAAATTTTATTTATTTTTTTTACCTTATAATGTGACTTTTTATTTTTCACATTAACATTGGTTTTGAATAATAAATAGATTTTTTTCTTTACTAATGGCAAATTAATTTGATTAGTTTAGAATAAACCCAAATTAAGTCGTGAGAAAAATAA